>LNAC01000001.1:11039254-11065162 GCA_002007465.1 Ailurus styani
TCCGCGTCTGGCCCGGCTCCGCCCCTGGCACCGCTCCCGGCCCCACCCCCTTCCGTGGCCCCGCCCCGGCTCCAACCAGGCTCCTCCCCCTCCCAGGCTCCGCGCGCCTCTTTCTCCCTTCCGTGCCCCTTTCTGCCGTTTCCCGCCGCGCTCCAGTTTCTCCCGGCCTTCTCCTCCTGGCTCCTCCCCACAGGCTCTTCCTCCCTGCTCTCCTCCTCCCTCGGCCCTCCTCCGGCTCTTCCTAGGCCCCGCCCCTGGCGGGCCCGCCTTCCCCCCAGAGGCGACGGCAGGCCGAACCCGGGCACAACTGAGTCAGGGGCCAGCCGCCCTCATGCCGTGTAACCCGTGGAGCAGAAGCTCTCTCTTGGGGTCTTCCCTCCCCTGCCGGCGCGTTATTCACTCCTTTCACCAGCCCTGAGGAAAGCCCGGCCGACTCCTTACATCCAGCCTGAAACCCCCTCCTCCCCGGCCCCGAGTCGCCCTCAGAGACCTGGACCAGGAGAGCCGGGATAAATGGAACCCAAGACGCTGGTTCCTGGGGTCTGGCCCCAGTCAGGCTCTCAGAGCAGGGCCGTCCTCTGTGTTGGCATTTACTCTTAGAACCTTGTGACGTTTGACAACAGCAGGTGTTCAACAAATACACATCAACCAGGAGCATGTAACAATAAAAAACACACAAGTATTAGCACAGGGCTCTAACTAGCGAGGAAGAAGGGAGCAAAATTCAGAAGCTATCGTGTCCGGAATTAAGCAAGATGGGTCTGAGAAGACGTCAAAAAAATAAGTCATCAGTGACGTGGAAGGGATCTAGTTTGACAAGACCCCCCCCGCCCCCCAATATCTTTGAGCTATTTTGAAAGGCCAGCTGGTATGTTGACCTGAATGTGGGTTAGGAGTCAGGTCCCTAGTTCCAGGTCCAGCTCCTGGTGTGATCTACTGTGTGATCTTGGGGAGATCTCCTGCTCTCAGATGGTGGTTGAACTAAATGGCTTTTAAATTACACTCTCAGTTTTATATATCAGTGAGTCTTGTTACTCCTATCTCCTGCATCTGTAATGTTTTAGAAGGGAAGGAGAAAAAAAAATGAGGTAGGAGACAAGAAAACGAACGCAATACTTTTAACCTTCTGCTTAGATAAAGTGAGAGGGCCCCAAAGCAGCAAGGAATTCCACATTACTAATTATTCCAGCCCACACTGATTTCTCTGCCGAATTTCCATAGCACAGAAAGACCCATGATGACAAACTGTCCTGGAATCTCTGATAAGTACCGAGCCTCCTGGGCTGACCAGACATCTTAAACATAAAGATCAGGAGAAGTGATACTATATCAAATCTTTGTGATCTGACTTGGACACAGAAGATAATGGAGGCAAGATTCTGTAGAACCATCAGTTTCAGGTTTACTGTTGAATTCAGCCATATGTTGACTTTCCTTAGCAAAAATGAATAGGTAATGAGAAAGTCCTATGACAACTGTATGTTCTACAAATTATTCTGTTATTTTTTTAATGAATCCCATTGTCAGATGTGAAGAAAACAATGCTATTGTAATTGTTTGAAAACAACTGGCTGGTTGATTGAAACTTTTCCTGATGTTTTGAATCAATGATTCCAACCCTAGCTACCTATTAGAATCACCTGAGGGGTTTTTCCAACCACACCAATGCTAAGACCCCAGACCAATGAAATCAGAATCTAACTGAGGTAGGCTCTGGCATCAACATTTTTTCCTAAGCTACCCAGAGGATTCTAATGTGCAGTCGGGGTTAAGCAACACTTTTTAAAATGAAATTAATTGGAAAAAACTGTCTGATAGCAACTTAGCAGAAAACAGCAGTCAATCATTAACTAATACCATTGGATGGGGGCGGTTACCTATAAATCCAGAGTTAACAAGCAGAATCTTTAGGAGGGAGAAAACCTGAAGAAAAGTTGCTCCTGGAACCTTTCTCCCCTCTCTCTCTAAATGCATGACTGAGCAGAAAGAGTGAGAAGAGGAAATGCTCTGCCCTTAGCAGATATCAGGTCCCCAGTCTCCTGCCACAGCTACCTTGCCTTGCTTCTGCTATGGAATTCTTGAATCTCAGGCCCTGCAGCTTCTCCATTCTGTGGCTGGCCTCCCCATCTCTGGCCTGTGGCTACCTGCTAGCCTCCATCCCTCTCTTCCAGCTTCCTAATTCAAGGCCCTCCTGCCCTTGAATGATGTCACCCAGGTTGCACTAGACAGTCCATGTGAAGCTGTTCTGCTTTTTAAACAGGGATGGTCATCATGCATATTTATCATGCATCTATCTCCTTTTACATGTATGGCGTGCTTATACTCATTTAAGCATATTCACTAGGAGTTAGGTTATAGCAGCCAGCTCTGTGTGATCCCTGTCAAGTCGCTAAATCTTTTTTTAGTCTGTTTATTTATTAAAAGAGATGATCACTAAGGGCTCTTCCAGCCCTGAAATCAATGAATGTGAGGAAATGTGTCCACATAGTTAAACCTACGCAAATAATGATGGTAAATGACTCAACTCTAGTTATTGATTTGGCCTTCAGTATCAAGTTTATTATTTGTCTCTGAGATTTTGGGGTTCTGATTAGACTCTAGTGTCCTCTGGTGAAATTTGACTTTTAACATCATTTCCTGTCTACTTGTCCACAGTCTTGTATGCTGTTTGTCTATGAGAACTTTCTTCAGTCTTGTTTGTATATGAGAAATCTCCCAAAGGAGGCATTTTTTTTTAAGATTTTATTTATTCATTTGACGGAGAGAGATCACAAGTAGGCAGAGAGACAGGCAGAGAGAGAGGGGGAAGCAGGCTCCCCACTGGGCAGGGAGCCCCACATGGGACTCGATCCCAGGACCCTGAGATCATGATCTGAGCCGAAGGCAGAGGCTTAACCCACTGAGCCACCCAGGCGCCCTGTGTTGTTTATTTAAAATCTGTTGTATGCATGTGGGATTCTAGATTGCCACACAGGGGTTGGGGGATACTTACTGCCCCTAAGCAAGTTTGGACTATTCTGGACCATTTAAGATTTACTGTCCAGACAAATGCACTTAGCTGAGTCTTTTTTGGAAAGAACTGACATCTTGACAATACTGAGTCTTTCTATCCATGAATGTAAACTTCTGCTACCTCCTCCCATAACTTCATCAGGGACAATTGGAAATTGTGACAACCATTCTGGAGCACTTTGACATATATAAAATTGTTTGGCAGAAGGGGGAAGGCCTCTCAGGAGACTGTCACATTGGTCTAAAAGAAAGAGATCAGTTTGTTCACTGGAGAAGACCATCTCCTTATTTTATATACTTTAGGTGGTTAAAAAGTACTCAGTGTTTAATTGGCCTGATAAAATTGTCCACCCAAGTCATTGTTTAACCAGCTATAATAATTCTTTCGTGTGTGTTTAAGAGAGAAAAAATGAATCTAATCTCTCTGCATCAATCTCCTTCCAGAGGGAAGATAATTAGCCTTAACACTGATGATTTCATATTTGTCTAAAGCCAACTCTCTCTCACTTCCTCTGTTGCGCATTTACTTTTCAATTTAAAAAATAGTTGAAAAATTAGTTCTAAAAAAGCTAATTTGAAAAAAATGTCCAAGATATACTGTTAAATAGAAAATGTCCAAATTGCAGGATAGTATTTTAAAGTATGCCATTTGGGTTTTTAAAAGGGGAGAATGAAAGAGATATGTTTTTATAAGCCCAGAATATTTCTGAAATAAAACACAAAAAAGTATGGTTACCTCAGAGGAATGGGAAAGGGGGACGGATCAGAAATGCAAGGAGGACAGAAACTTCTCCTTTTCACTCTATATTCCTATACAGTTTGGTTTCTTAACCATGTGTTTTTAATGCTTTAAATTAAAAAAAAACACTAGTTACATGTGTGTGTATATAAAACTCCTTCTTCCACCACACATAAAAACATTTTTAGGTTATCTACTGCCTAAGGGTCTAGAACCTTTGTCTTGACAAGCCAGAAATCCAAGGCATGGATCTTTTTATTTTTCATAGCTGCTTTGTACTTTGGAGCTTTCCTAACATCTTAAGTGCTGTCAAAGTGAGGTATGATTAAGTATATAAGCCACTTTTCTGCACTGTATACTTTTTTAAACGGAGCATAAGGAACAGAGTTTTTCTTAAGCACATTTTCTAAACTGCAGCAATAAACGTGGCTTGTTCTTCCTCTCTACCAATTACAACTCTCAGGTGGATGGCATATTGGGGTTTGTACCATCATAAATCAATAACAATTGTCAAAAGTGCTGTCTGTTGGATAATCATGTTAGAGATTTTTTTTTTTTTTAAGAATGCTTTGTACTGCACCAGAAAATAACAGGGCTGACTTGCTCCTTTCAGAAACTTGGTACATCTTTGGAACGGCTGCCCAGTAGATTTTAAATCCACTGTTTCTTCTCCTGGTGAAAGAAAGAGAACATCTCCCTGTGTTCCACCATTTTGTAAGGGAAGCACTTAGCGACAAGGAAATACAAGGTTGCGGTTTTCCTACTACTGCTCCATCCTTTTCCTTCAATTTTCCAGCCATTCCTCAGTGAGCCTGAAGAAGCAGAGAAGGTGTGTATTGGCGGGGGGGGGGCGGTGTTTGGAGGGGGGCTGACTGGATGGGCAAGGGGGTGGGGTACACAGCTTGGGGGAGTCAAGAGTGGAATGGGATTTCTAAAGTCTCTAAGATGATGTTTTTAACAAGGCCCATGATGAGTAACCGGAGACCAGCTGCAGATGTGGCAAACATCTTTCAAAATTTGGTCCTCATCTAATTTTAGGATTAGAGTTATGCTGCTGCTGATCTCAAATATGGCGAGATCCTGACATTCAAGTTCCCCTATGCAATGCATCGTTTCGCATGGTTTTTCCCATCACTGTTCTATGAATTCCTCAAGATTCTAGGTTGTAGGTGTGACGCTTATAAAGCTACAGCCCACGAAGCTCAGTCCAGGGCAGCATTAAACTTTAAAAAGGACCCATTCCATACAATTAAAAATAATTTAAGGAAATGCAGTCCTTTGTGTATATTTCTCAACTACTATAAAGCCCTCCGTAAGTTACTTTGTTAATCTTACTTTTCTTATCATTGTTCTCATATAGCACAGATACTCCTGTCTCTTTCCTTTCCAGGCTCCTTCCTCTTTTTCAGCTCTTTGCTGTGAAATCTGACCACTTAAAGGTATCTCCCTTCTTGGAGGATGGGAGAGGGAAAGAAATAGCACAAGACTAAGCCAGAAAGCTCTCCAGCTGTGGGGCAAAGGGGTCAGGCTGGGAACAGTCAGACATAACCATTAACTCAGACATAAGCGGTCCCATTCACTGCAGCAGGAGCCTTTTACTCCCTTGGGATTCAGCATAATTATTTTCATTTTGAATTGAAAAAAAAAAGTGTCCTGTAAACAATTTGGAGGTGGGGGTGGGGCTTACATTCAAAGTCTGAAGACCAGGATCTGGACTTCTCTCCCCTTGTGAGTTTATGATGTGAACTCAAGAGTTTGGCTCTGAGGAAGACAGCAAACTTCAGGGATGGGAGTCCACCTGCAGAAATAGACAAACTCTGGATCTGAAAGCACTTCCCAGCTCACCACCAGCCCCTTGTTTCCTGCTGGTCCTAACTATGAAGTCCAGTACTTACTGTTCTGCCCGCCGAACTTGCAGCTGAGAAATCCAAGGGAGATGGAGAAAGACAGGTAGGAAAGAGCAGTGTAATACAAGCAGTTCTGATGGACTCTCTTCTCTTCTCTCCTGCCCATCCTCCTACCAGCCCGGCACCCTGCTCCAGGCCCGGTAGGCAGAAGTGTTTGCCAGTTGCATGTGACCCCATCAGCTCTGGTAAGTGGGGAGCCCCTGTCTGGCCACCTCCTCCATTCACCAAAGCGGTGTGGGCAGGCAAATCTCCCACTTGTCTCCAAGGCTGGCTTCCTTCAAGTACAATGTGAAGAAAATACAAAATTTTCTTTGGAAGTCCCTCAGCAGGATTCAATGAAGCCTGAAAGGGTGTTCTGAGCTATAATATATATAAATAAAGTATATGTATTTTGTAGATTCCTAGCATGTCATATTATGTATATTTCTTATATATATTTTATATATAATATAGGTATATAAAGTATTCATATTTAAATATGTATTATATTTATATCATATATAATATTAATATATATTAAAGAAGAAATAGGGGTGCCTGACTGGCTCAGTTGGTAGAGCATGGGACTCGTGATCTCAGGGTTGTGAGTTCAAGCCCCATGTTGGGTATAGAGATTGCTTCAAAATTAAAAAAATTTTAGAAAGAAGAAATATGTTAATATATACATGATTCAGATACTTTTAGCTCAAATCACATTATTGGGGAATAGGAGTGATTGATATTAATCATGTAACTAGAAGGTAGATGTTGGCCTTAATTCATGTTAGAAACAGAATTCACCCTGAGGCTAATGATACATAAGCTTTGGGACTTTTGGATTGCAACCAAAGCCCTGTACCAAATTCTGTAGTCATTTTGTATTTTCCTTTCTAAAGAGGACCCTCTATATTTTAAAAAGCATTAGGCACTACAAACCTTGCTCCCAACACTAGCATAAAAGAATATTCTGTGCTTCTAAATTCCAGGAGAATTTTGTGCCTCCTCTTTGTCTTCGCTTGATTTGTCCTTCCCTCTTCAGATATTTCTCTGGCATCATTTTAGCCTCTCCCCCCTTTCTAAACTCAGATGGTCTTACTGCCACCTCCAATTCTCTAATCCACTAACAATCACGTAGCTGGGGGAACACATGTATACATACACCCACACACTCACTTCTATCAAGAGATAAATTTGGAGATCGGAAACAGTGTGTTCAAGAATAGCACCATTCATCCCAAATGACTCAGAGGGAGCTATTCCAGTTAATGTGGAGCCCTTCTGGTGAAAATGGAGCCAGGAAGAATTCTTTGATTCGATAATGCTAGGCTTATAGATTTTCCAGGAGAGGATTCAAAAGTACTATTAATAGAAAGAAAGTGTTTTCATCATGTGATATCAGACTAGGCTGTGTCTGGAAGAAGTGGAACATTCCTTGGAGCAAGGTGTGCTTGCCCTTGAGTGATTCAGAAGGAACCTGGTCACACCCTTTCCTGGTCCAGGAACTCCCAGGAATTATGCCAGGCACTACAGTCCTTTCCTAATTCATGGAACCCAAGCTCACCCCCAACCTCCAAAACACACACACACGCACACACTCCAGAGCCAACAGAGAAACACCTTTAGGAACACAGGCTGAAGCCCAAAGTGGTAAATACTTGGGGAGACAGAGGGTAGGGGTAAGTCCTAACCTATTGAAAAGCTTGGAATTTTCTTTTTAAGATTTATTTTATTTTATGTTTATTCTTTTAAAGATTTATTTATGAGACAGGAAGAGAGAGGGAGAGAACACAAGCAGGGGGTGGGGCAGAAGAGAGGGACAGGCAGACTCCATACTGAGCGTGCAGCTTGACTAGGACCCTGGGATCATGACCTTTAACAGACTGAGCAACCCAGGTGCCCCAGGGTTGGGATTTTCAAAAGAGGGACTGGGAGACATCAGACTGGGTGGGAAGATTAAATGACTTGGCAGGAGGCAGACACTCAAAAACTGGAGAGAGAGAATTGAGGACACAGGTAGTATCCATTCTATATTCTCTTGAAGGCCTAGACTTCGCACCATCCCACCCTCAGTGACCAGAGGAAAAGACTAAGTCAGACGAAGGCAGAGCTTCCAGTCCGTCTACTGGCCTGCTTTAGGTGGCTTATTGGACATTTCACTGAAAGCACAGCTGAACCTCCCCTCACCACAAGCCAGCTGAGTAATAGCCCTCGAAGTTATCAGATCCTAATCCTGGAACCTGTAAATGTTGCCTTATAGGGAAAAAGTATATTTTCCAGTATGATTAAGGAACTTGAAATGTGATTAAGTGTCTTATCCTAGATTAATTGGGTGGGCTTTAAATGCAATCACAAGTATCCTAATAAGAAGGAAACTGAGGAAGAACTTGAAAGTCCTCATCCCAGGGGTACCTGGATGGCTCGAATGGTTAAGCATCTGACTCTTGATCTCAGCTCAGGTCTTCATCTCAGGGTGATGAGTTCAAGCCCTGATCAGACTCCATGCTGGGTGTGGAGCCTACATTTAAAAAAAAAAAGTTCTCATCATAAGAAAAAACCTGTAACTATGTGTGGTGATGAATGTTAGCTAAACTATTGTGGTGATCATATATATATATATATATATATATATATATATGTATATGTATACATATCATATATACATATATCATATGATATATGATATATATGCACACATACATATATATAATATAGTATGTATAT
The DNA here is from genome assembly GCA_002007465.1 of Ailurus styani. Classification (NCBI taxonomy): domain Eukaryota; kingdom Metazoa; phylum Chordata; class Mammalia; order Carnivora; family Ailuridae; genus Ailurus; species Ailurus styani. Next base: position 11,047,613 of record LNAC01000001.1, read on the forward strand.
GTCCCTATATCAACTCATTATGCTGTATACCTAAAACTAACATGATGTTATGTATCAATTATATCTCAATTTAAGAAGAGAAAAAGGAGGCTGAGGGAGATTTTACACACACGGGGGAGAAGGTGATATGAAGACAGAACAGAGACACTTGAAGATGGACATGATATGTCCATGAGCCGAAGAACGCACGGGTTCTGCCCAAGAGCCTCTGACGGGAGCAGAGTCCTGCTGGCACCTTGATTTTAGCCCCATGAGGCTGAATTTGGACTTCGGAGCTCCAGGACTACAAGGGCGTGAAGCGTGTTATCTTTAGTCATCATTGGAAATGGATACGACCCCTATTAGAATTCCACGGGTGTTTGGTCTGGCAAAGATGGGCAGCGCTGGCTTCTACTCATGACGTGGAGCCATGCTTACTCACGCGTCACCCGTAGAGAGGCTGACTGTGCCAGGGAACCCCTGACCTGCAAGGGACTGTATTCGTTTGCTACTGCTGCCTACAAATCACCACACCCTCGGTGGCTTCAATCAATGGAGATTGGTTCTGTCCCAGGTCTCAAGGCTGGAAATACAAAATCAAAGTGTTGGCCGGATTGCTTCCATCCAGAGGCTCTGATGGAGAACTTGTTCTATGCCTCTCTCCTGCTTTCTGGAGGCTTCCGTGACCTTTGGCACTCCTTGGTTTGTAGCTGCATCCCTGCAGCCTCTGCCTCTGACTTCACAAGGATCTTCATACAGCCTGCTCCCCTGCATCTCTATGAATCTTCAACTTTTCTGTCTTTTATAAGGGCGGGAGTCATGGGCTCTAGGGCCCACATATCTTTTGAGGGGACACTATTCAACCTAGTACAGGGCCAATGCCCCTCCTTTCCCACCCAGTGAGGGACTGACAGAGAACTCGAGCAATCATCTACCCTAACGAAGACTTGGCAAACTACAGCAACTTGTCTAGGATCGGGCACGAATTTCTGACATAGAAAACAACCTTGAGATTTCTAATCCAGTGTCATTCCCAGCTCACCACCTAGCCTCTCGGTAATTCTCTACCTAGGAGCGATTTCCCTAATCTCCACACAAGTCCTTTTGGCAGAAAAGACAAGATTACCACACACTAAAGATTAAAACCAGGGCTTCATATTTTGAGCCTTCATCTAAAAGATTTAAGAAAACACTGCAGATTCTGGGGCACCTGGCTGGCTCAGTCAGTGGAACACGCAACTCTTGATCTCAGGGTTGAGTTTGAGCCTCACTTTGGGCGTAGGGCCTACTGAAAAAACATTGCAGTTCCAATACTTACCTTTCTGTACCTGTTGCTAAATGATAGCACTTCTCATAAAAGGGAAAGATTTCTTGAAAGTTAGCTGACTTTACATCCCAAAGCAGCTATTCTGATGTTTCCGAATATAGAAGATTCTTTACACTGGAGCTACAATAACCAGCTCATGGTTTGCAGGCATTCTCTGGTTCCAGGCGCATTATATGTGTTATCCTATTTGAGGCAATGGACACCCCAAGGTGTCTCGAGGAACTTCAGCCACAGTGTCCGGTCACCGTAGGGTGTGTTTGGAAGGAAGGCGAGAACCATTTTCTGAGGTCTCTGCTAGCCACTGCCGCTTATGTAATACTCAGCACAGGGCTGGAATCTTTTATTTGGATCTGTCACTACTCTACAGCACTTACAAGCCGTGAAGCACTTGTCAAGCACTGTTCTCGTCCCTTCCCTGCTCACTTCTTGTGTCACTTTCCTGGGGCTGCTATAACCAGCTCCCACAAACTAGGTGGCTTCAAACAACAGAAATCTATTCTCTCATAGTTCTGGATGTTAGAAGTCCAAAATCAGGGTGTTGGCAGGGCCATGTCTCTCTGAAGGCTGTAGGGGAGGATGCTTCCATGCCTCTTCCTAGCTTCTGGTGACTTCCGGCCATCCTTGGCACTTCTTGGCTGGCAGCTGTGTTCCTGCCATCTCTGCCACCACTGCCACATGGCCTTCCCTCCCCTCTCTAATCCAGTATGACATCCTCTTAACAACTAATTACATCTGCTAAAAGCCCTATTTCCAAATAAGTTTGCCTTCATGGGTTCCTCATAGACATGAATTTGGGGGGGGGGGGACACAATTCAGCCAAGTACACGTGCCCGAGGAACATTGGTAGGTCTCTTTGGATGGCTTGATTTTCTTTCACTGCCCCTTTTAATACACCAACCAATTCCTTATGTCACTTGGGAAGAAAAAGCCATGAAGAGTGTAACAGAAGCCCATACGAATTAATTGTCTTATTTCCTTCTATTTCTAGAGAGTAAAGATTTTTCTCTTAAGGAAAGGTAAAATATCAGTCATGAGGGCATTGAGTATGACAGCAGTCACATTATTAAAGTGTGAATACTGGCAGCCAACTCCCTCTGTTCCAGGAGTCTCTGTTGGAGGTGTGCTGTTCCCTGAACTGCTTCTCCTCCCCTGCCCTTAAAGAGGGTCCCGTCTCAGCCAGACAGCCTATCTATGATGACGTACCTAGAGCTTTGAGGGTTGTACCAAGCAGATCTCCAAACTGATGGCTCTGCCACCCGTCCTTCTCCTCTATGCCCTCCCACGGCCCTTGAAGCTGAGCTCCAGAGTAGGGAAGGGCTGTGGCTGGTACCCAGGTGTGTTAGCAACTCAGCCTCCCATAAGAGAGTGTCACTGACTGGGTGGCTTAACCAGTAGGAATTTCTTTCTTCACTGTTGCGGAGGCTAGAAGTCCAAGATCAACACGTCCTCAGGGTTGATTTCTTCTGAGGCTCTTCTTGGCTTGCAATTGGCCACCTTCTCACGGTGTCCTCATATGATTATCTCTCTGCCATGTGTTAGGCGTGTCTTAATATCCTCTTCCTATAAGGACACCAGTCATATGGGATCAGGGCCCACACATATGACTTCATTTTACCTTAATTGCCTCTTTAAAGACCCTATCTCTAAATACAGTCACAGTCTGAGGACTTCAACATAAGAATTTGTGGGGGACACAATTCAGCCCATAATAACAGTCAAAGATTTCTTCAGCTCACGTACTCTTCTTCCCATCACCCATAGCCACCCTTGGGGGTCCATCCAATCACCCTACAAGATATGGAATCTTTTCTCTAAGAATATATATATAGACATATATAAACCAGATACTTGCAAAAATCTACCCATGACTAATGTATTCTGTGAAGTTCTTGGATCATTCAGAATATCTATTAAAAATGATCATTTCAGAGACATTGCAAATATTTTATTAACTGAGAAAATGGGGAAAAAACAGAGTCAGGAAATTTAGTTCCATTATTAATCTAATTGAAAACAACAGACAGGTTTGCTGTGTGCTAAAAATAGCATCAAGTGTCTGAGCGAGCCAGATGACTGAGAATAATCAGTTTTTTAGAAAAATCATGAAAACCTCAATCATAACCAAGACTTAATTTGAGAAAGAGTTTTCTTCTTAGAGCACACAAAAAGGGTAAGCAAAGGGCAACAAAAAATTTAAATTTCAGAGACATAATGAAAGCCAAAGGGTTGTGTGCCTAGAAGAAAAAGACATAACAGCTATTCATATTTTTCTTTAGGGCTTAAGGAGAAAGAACATTGGTAATACTCTAGAAAGAGTTAATAGTGAAGCTGCAATGTAGGCATGCAAAAAACATGCCTAACACCAGGAGAGAGGATTCTTTTTTTTTTATTTTATTCTCATCTTACAGCATCTGGGGTTTTTTTTGTTTGTTTTTTTTTTAAAGATTTTATTTATTTGGGGCGCCTGGGTGGCTCAGTGGATTAAGCCTCTGCCTTCAGCTCAGGTCATGATCTCAGGGTCCTGGGATTGAGTCCCACGTTGGGCTCTCTGCTCAGCGGGAAGCCTGCTTCCCTCTCTCTCTGCCTGCCTCTCTGCCTACTTGTGATCTCTCTCTCTCTCTCTCTCTCAAAAAAAAAAAAAAAGATTTTATTTATTTATTTGACAGAGAGAGCGGGCACCTGGGTGGCTCAGTGGGTTAAAGCCTCTGCCTTCGGCTCAGGTCATGATCCCAGGGTCCTGGGATCGAGGCCCGCATCGGGCTCTCTGCTCAGCAGGGAGCCTGCTTCCACCTCTCTCTCTGCCTGCCTCTCTGCCTACTTGTGATCTCTCTCTCTCTCTCTCTCTGTCAAATAAAAAAAAAATTATTTGACAGAGAGAGCAGGAGAGCACAAGCGGGGGAAACAGTACAGGGAGAGGGAGAGGGAGAAGCAGACTCCCCGCTGAGCAGTGAGCCTGATGTGGGGCTTGATCCCAGGCCCATGAGATCATGACATGAGCCAAAGGCGGTCGCTTAACCATCTGAGCCACCCAGGCGCTCAGGACAGAGAATTCCTATTTCAGCAGGTAAAACAAAACCTTTTTTGGAGTTAGAAAGTATGAGAATGGCAAGTTTATTACTAATGATGATGTAATTAAGCAATGGACGCTTTCTCAGGTCATCAGCTTAGTGTCAGTTCCAGACTCTGTGTGCCTGTAGCAGTAGGAGGTGTAAAAAAACAAAACAAAAAACAAAAACAAAAAACCACGAGGCCGACAAGATTTATATCAATTTCACATATTAAAGAACAAAAGCCATAATCTGTAGAATTGTTGAATCACTATATTGTACACTCGCAACTAATATAACACTGTATGTTAACTATACTGGAATTAAAATACACACACACACACACACACACACAACCCCACAGTGCTAGGGATGTGTGCCATTTACACTCATCTTTACAACCTAACAAGTAAGGGAATATAGTCAATCAAAATATCCTTCTCTGCTATAAGTCTATGCATGGATTGAAATAAATAGCTGAGCTCCTGACAGAATGGGAAAATAACACCTTTGCCAAGGTGACACCCATGACATCAGAACAATTACTGTCAGGTACCAAAGGGAAGAGGTGTTAAGAGGAAAGATACAAACAAGTTCTGAGGAAAGTCCATTTGAAAAAAGAAAGGGGGGTGGGTGCCCGGGTGGCCCAGTCATTAAGTGTCTGCCTTTGACTCAGGTCATTGTGCCACGGTTGTGGGCCCCACATCGGGCTCCCTGGTCAGCAAGAAGCCTGCTTCTCCCTCTCTCCCAGCTTGTGTTCCCTCTCTCACTGTCTCTCTCTCTCTCTCTCTCTGTCAAATAAATAAATTAAATCTTTAGTAAAAAAAAAAAAAAGAGGAGGCAAAGAAAGATAATAATGCTACCTCTGATGATTTTCCACAGCAGCCCTGAGAGCTCAAATTACTTAAAAGACCTATTTTTATTCTGAGCTAATAGGAAGTATCAGCAGCATTTACAGATGGTTTCTGTGGTGCCTGGGTTCTCCTGGCAGGGTCTCTAGTCCTGGAGGGAGCAGCACAGAAGAGGACCTATGCTTCCATTCTGCATAAGAGGACCTTTGTCCTGGAAGCATCTCCCCATCCAAATATATATTATTTTACATAACAATACTATATAAAATGCTATAAAATTATTAATTATATTAAAATTTCCATCAAAAAATTCAAAGTATTGAGAGCAAGAGTTCAGTTCTATTCTACAGGTGAAAATAAGAAAGGGGACAGAAAGATGTGGTCATTTGGTCAGTGTTTTGGTTTCTTAAGGCTGCCAAAGTACCACATACTGGGTAGCTTAAAACAATGGAAATTTGGGCGCCTGGGTGGCTCAGTGGGTTAAAGCCCCTGCTTTCGGCTCAGGTCATGATCTCAGGGTCCTGGGATCGAGGCCCACATCGGGCTCTCTGCTCCGCAGGGAGCCTGCTTCCTCCTCTCTCTCTGCCTGCCTCTCTGCCTACTTGTAATCTCTCTCTCTGTATCAAATAAATAAATAAAATCTTTAAAAAAAAAAAAAAAAAAAAAAAAAAACAATGGAAATTTATTCTCTCACAACTTCAGAAGGCTAGAGGTTCAAAATCAAGTTGTTGGCAAGGCCATACTCCCTCTGAAGTCTCTAGAGGGGAATCCCTCCTTGCCTCTTGCAGCTTCTGGTGGTTGCTGGCAATCCTCAATGTTTCTGGGTTTATAAGATGCATCACTCCACTTTCTGTCTCCACTGTCACCGTGTGTCCATGTCCAAATTTTCCTCTTATTACAAGGCTACCAGCCATTGGATTAGGCCTTCGGTATGACCTTATCTTAACTTGATTACATCTGTGAAGACCCTACTTCCATATAAGGTCATATTCACATGTACCAGGGGTCAGGGCTTGAATATATCTTTTGAGGGGATACAATTCAACCCACAACAGTCATTTTAAGAACAGGATATTGTTATCCAGGGGTAAATATACTTAAAACCACCAAGGGCCATGTCTCTCTAGGCAAAAAAGGAGACAACACTGTGTTTACTGGTGAAATGACCACAGAATCTCTCTCTGAATAAGTTCTAGGAGTTCCTTCCATCTCTAAGTTTCATGATTCTGTGACTTGAAACTTATTGTCTGTAGATAGATAGAATCTGTCCATAATGTCTTATGTAACTTTTCCATTACAAAAATTTCACATTCCTATCCCTAAAGCTGATTACAGTGTTTTTCTGAGGAAACATCTTCCAAAATGGGATGGTCTGCTTTAAACGATTCATCTATTCTTTAGAATGAAAGGAGAAGAATGCCCATAGAGGGAAAAACATAATAAAATGGACATTTTGAGCTTCCATTCTGCATAAGACTCTGTGATAGGCACCATCAGTCTACTTAGTGTCATGTGCACAACCATCCCCATTAAGGGATGTGGCAGATGAGAGCCAGAGCACACGAGACCTTGCCAAGGTCTCACAGGCCCTAAGAAGGTAAAGAGTAAGCTAAAGACAGGTGCATCCTTCTTTTGACCCCAGGAGCAAGACAACCGGGGCTAGAAAGAAGAGGAGAGAGGATGGTGTGGGAAGGGCCTGGAATGGAAGCGTCCTTCCTTCCCTCTGAACCAAGCAATGGTTTGTTTAGGAACTGCTGTTTCTGTTTGTGCAGTATTGCCACTGGCTGATCAAGAGAACCAGAGTAAGCCACTCACACAACACCCTACAATAGGGGCCCATTGTCATGCGAGTCACGTGACTGTGAGCTAAGCATTATTCGCCTCAACTGTACCATGCTTTGTTGTGAGGCTGGAGGAAATCAAGAAATGGAATCATTCTTTCTTAGTCTGGAGGAGAACCAACAAAATTGAATGATTCATTTATGGGTGAGAGCACATTGTTTTAATCTACCCCACAACATTCTTTGTCCACCTTCTCCTTAAAAGCATTTATTCTCTCAATAACTACTATGTGCTAGTTTTAACAAGCTGATGATAGCTTAAAGCAGCTACTCGATATTAGCTCTTTTTTTTCCTTTAGAATTGCTAAAGGCAAGTCATAATATCTCCTGAAGAGTTCACCTTAATGCAAAAGAAATATAAATGACCAGATTTCTTCTTTCTTTTCAGGCTCATATATGAAATTTCATTGGATTTATCTTTGCAATTCCCCCCAAATTTTTTTACCTTCCACGTCTCCTTTTTAACTTGTTTTACTTTACTTCTTCACTTTCTGCTCTTCTGAACTATTTTATATTGCCTTCTTTGTCTGTGGAGTTTTGTGTGTCCTCATTTTCTTTCTTCTTTCTTCAACCAGTTTCCAAGTCATGCCAGATGTTTGACTCTCTCTTCCTTCTGGTTCTCTGTAGAATCATAAAAACAGAAAACGTAAGGAAAAAAGGAATCTTCAGGTAGTTTGATGGCATCATTTTACAGATGAAGGGCTAAGATGTAGGGAATTCAAGAAATTTCCCCAAAGTGGGGCTCCTGGATGGCTCGGTCAGTTGGGGGTCTCCCTTTGGCTCAGGTCATGATCCCAGGGTCCTGGGATTGAGCCCCACATTGGGCTCTCTGCTCAGCTGGGAGCCTGCTTCTCCCTCTCCCTCTGTCTGTCACTCCCCCTGCTTATGCCCTCTCTCTCTTTCTGTCAAATAAATAAATAAATAAATAATCTTTAAAAAATGTTTTTTCCTCCAAAGTGTTGCAGTTAATTTGTGGAAGGACCAAGCACTGCAACCCAGATGTCTTGATTACCACAATGCAGCACTGATTCTTTCTCCATACCTAATTCCACAGTCATATGAAAAATCTGTATATCCCTGCCATGTTTAATGATCTCTTGTGTTGTGCAATAATGTCAAATCATAGGCTCTGGGTCATTAAGTACAGATTTTGAAATGTTACTCTGTGCTTAAAATGTTTGAGTCATTCCTAGGTAGATGGCAGAAGCATTCATAAAAATTTGTAAAATGTGACATGCTTATTATTTAGTTTTAGAAAAAAGAGAATTACAAAGGAAAAAATGGGGAAATCTTGAAACAGTACTACCAACAGCAAAAGTGTTGAGAAAGTAAGAGGAAGTGAAATTATGCGACTCAAAAATGTACTCATGGTATACTCATAAATTTCCCTCATGAGTACAATCTAATAATAAACATTTAGGTCATAGGTCAAACAAGTAATTAGAATCAACAGACATTGTTTTCCTTCCATTAACTAGAATGGGACCAAATGTTAGCCAGTGTTGTGTCCCCAATGGTCCTCGCAGTTCCTGATTCATCATCATAAGTGCTCAATGCACTTGACTAATAAATGCTGGTTGAAAGAGATACGTGTTCTACAGAAAGTTAAGTTAGAAGATTGCCTTAACTGGATTCAGGGTTCTTTTAACACCCAGATTCCATAAAGAAATATAAATGACCAGACTTCTTCTTTCTTTTCAGGCTCAAATATGAAATTTCATTGGATTTATCTTCACAAAGTGGCACAAAAATATTACCAATTAGTAATAAAGAATCCGCAGTTTTGAACCTCCTCCATTTATCAGATGTTGAGATGCCTGTACATAATGGATATGATGTGAATTCCTTGCGTGCAAGGACGGCAACCAACTCAAGCTAGCTTAAGTAAAAAAAGAGAGTTTCTCATATGACACGAGTGTGTTTCATGGAACCTAGTACTCGCCAAATATTCCATGTGTTCCTCCTCCATATTCCCCAACCTCCCTTGCAGTCCATTTGGGGCCGTGGAACTGGACCTAGCCAATGGTCCAATGGACAATGACATGTGTCACTTTTGGACTGAGGCAGTTATGTGTGACTCTACCTACTCTAAGACATTATGCTAAGTGAAATAAGCCAGTCACAAAAGGATAAATATTGTCTGATTCTACTTGTATGAAGTACATAAAATGTCAAAATTTCATTGCCAAGGCTCAGGGAGGAGGGGGAGATGAGGAGTTATTGTGTAAGGGGTGTAGAATTTCAGTTTGGGAAAATGAGGAAAGTTCTAGAGATGATGGTGGTGGTGTTTGAACAATAATGTGAATGCACTCAATGACACTGGACTGTATACCTAGTAATGGCTAGGATGGTGAGTTTCATGTTATACATAGCTCACCACAATAAAAAAACCCAGACAAATAAAAAAGCAAGTTAGAGATAAGTTGTATGGCATTGACTCAAGAGAGGAAATTATGCACGTAATTGCTTCTATTTTTAAAAGGCAAATGAACATAACTTTTTCATTGTTAACTTTAGTGGAAAGGAGGGGGTAGGGTAGAGGGAACAGGGCAGCAAATTAGATTTATCTAAATATACTTTGCTTTGTAGATTGGATTTTGAAACTCTGCAGATACATTACATGATTATAAAATAAAATTAACAACCAAAAAGAAAAAAGGAAAAAAGAATACCTGCATCTCCACTATCTCTCTCTTCCTCTACTCCAGCAAGCTTGCAGGCCACCTCTTCCTGATGATGTAGGTAGAAGAGAAGGAGCTGCCTGGCCACTAAGGACTTCAATGGGAGGCAAGAAATAAATTTGGGTTAAGCCACCAAAATGCTGTGGAAACTAGGATAGAGTGCCCTGACCAATATACCAGATGATGTAGTGTGCTCTGGACCATGCTAAGCTCTCAGGACCTGTTGCTGGGATTATCTCTAACCTAAGGGCACAAATGCAGCCAAGCCTCCTAGTCTCCCTGAAACCAAGAAGGACTGAGAACCATTTAGACTTCCTGTCAGACTCACATCTCTTTCTCTCTTTGAATGTCTGTTGCTTTTTTTCTTTTCATATAGAGACCAGTTTTCTCTGTTTCTCTCTCCACATGATAAACAGAAGCTAACTATCCCACAACTCACACATTTTTATTTCCTCCATTCAAGAGACAAGTTCAGATACTGGCTATATCTCAGTCCTAAGTCCCCTGATAGCTTAGGTCCAGTATCTGTTCATGGTCTAATTATATGGTCACTGGGGGAGAGTCCCATCCTCCTCTAGCCCTTGTTGTGAGTGGGGCAGGCAGTCACCCAAGAGCAGTCTCCAGCAGACTGCAGAAGGTGGTTAAGTTCTGGGTTCAGCGATCCAAAATAAGAATGGCATGAAGAAGAGAAAACAGTTTTTTTCTCCTCCCTTGAAGAGACATTTTAGAATTTGTACAGTGGGTGTAGTGAGTTGAATAGTGTCTCCCCAAAATTCATGTGCAGATGGAACCTCAGAATGGGACCTTATTTGGAAATAGGGTCTTCTTAGATGTAATCAGTTAAGGATCTCAAGATGAAATCATCCTTGATTTAGGGTAAGCGCCATATCCAATGACTGGTGTCTTTATAATAAGAGGAGAGGAGGGGCACCTGGGTGGCTCAGTCAGTTAAGTGACCGCCTCTTGGTTTTGGCTCAAGTCACAATCTCAGGGTCCTGAGATCCAGCCCATGTGAGGCTCCACACTCAGCGGGGCGTCTGCCTGAAGATTCCCTCCCTCTACCCCACCCCGCTCTCTCTCTCTCAAATAAATAAATAAATCTTTTTAAAAAATAAGAAGAGGAGAGGACACAGGGAGACACACAGCAAAAGGGCATGTGACAAGGGGCTAGAGAGTGGAGCGATGCTGCCACCAGCCAAGGAAAAGCTGGGGCTCTAGAAGCTGGAAGACACAGGAAAGATCCTTCCCTGGAGTCTTCAGCGGGAGCACAGACCCCAGAACTGTGAAAGAATAACTTTCTGCTGTTTTGAGCCACATGGATAGTAGTGAATTGTTATGGCAGCCCCAGGAAATGAACCCAGTGTTTCTCTGGGCATCTGGGACCCATGCTACTTCCAGCATCCTTTCCATCATCCTCTGGAGGTGGTCCTTGTCAGCATGGTCCAAGGTGGATCTCCAGTCTTCATAGTCACCGAGCTTTAGGAGGGGCAGGAGGGAAAAACGAGCTCACTTCCTCCTTTTAAGGACATACCTTGTGGTAGCACCACTTACATTCCATAGCCAAGCCTAGCTGCAAAGGTTACTCTGAGTAGACAAAGGCTCAGCTAAAACTTAGATTGCTGTTATCGAAGAAGAAGAGGGGAAAAGATATTGGTAGGCAATGAACAGTTTCTACCCCCACGATGAAATATTTCTAATGGTTTTGGGGTTTTGTTTATTTACTTCCTAGCCTCTTATTTTATATTTTTAACAAAAAAAAAATCAAGGACAGGCTTCTGGAAATTTCACTGGATCTGGATGTTGAATAATGGACAGGGGCCAGAGAAAATCAGTGGTAAAGCATTCTAGCCCAGGAGGCAGCCTGAGCAAGCACACGGAGATCTTTGCTTAATCATTTTGTCAGAAAGTCCGGCCTGGTTCCCCAAATTAGGTTACCTCCCCCTGTCTCACACCCATCAGCCTGAAGTTCTCCTTTGTAGCACTCACTGTGCTTGTTCAAGTCTGTTGACCTGCTAAAGGAAAACTCGTTAAGGTCAGGGACTGTGTTCTCCATGATCACTCACCATGTCCCCAGCACCTGGTTTGGTACCCAGCACACAGTAGGTGCTCAACAAATATTTGTGATCGAATGAATGTGGGGACTAAGGTAGGAGAGTGGACGTTTCAGAAAGATCGGGAATGCATATGACATACAGAGGCACGTTACAGAGCAGGCCAGAATGAAGTTAGTCTTCAGAAGACTTCATTCTGAAGGAGACTGAGACCAGATTTTGTGAGGAATGGGGTCTATTACTTTTTTAAAGCAGAGATTTGCTTTAAGTAGTGGTATATAGGATTTCTTCTCTTATAACGGAAATAGTGATACGTATTTGGTAGAATGTTGGGTGGATGCAATGAGATCATAGTGTCTGGCTCATTAAAGGTACTCACTGAGTCGACAGCAGCTACTGCTAGAGGAGGGAATGGGGTACGTAAATCAGTTCACCCGTTTAACTGGCAAATATTTCATGAGAGCCCCAAGTGAGTCTGTAAGAGGGTCACTCACCCTGCTCCTCTCCAGGATGCATATATGTCCAAGAATCTCTAGCCAGAAGGAAAACCAAAAACCAACCTTTATGCAAAGCTCCAGTAAAAGTTGGATTTGAACATGGCTTAAAACTAGGCCTAAGGGAGATGTAGTCCTCCTCTCCGCCACTGAACTGAATGGGCAGGGCCCACAGGGCAAGGGTCACTGGACCAACCCTCCCTGTCACAGTGGAGGTGTTTGGAATTAGAGAAGGACAGATTCTCATTCTCCTCTTCTTCAGGAGGGTGGCTGTGTCACGGGGAGTGCTAACCACACAAGAGCATCATATGTGAATTCAGGAAATGAAAGAAGGGTGGAGCCTGGGGCCCTGCCTTTAAGACCAGCTACCGTCCCTCCCCACCCCCCACGTCCCCACTGATGTGAGCAGTGTTGTCAGACTGGCCACCTCTCCCCAGGAGGAAACAATTAAAGCAGAGAACAGTGGTGAGATTGTTTCCTCCAATATTCTCCCAAATGGGGAGAGAAGCAGGAATCTTCTTCCTTATGTCCTGGGTTTCAGGAGGAACTACAGTTTTATCTGGTTCTCTCTAAGCTGCCAGTCCTTCGAAGGTTGGGGAAGGGGTTCCTAGTTGAGGAAGAGGATGGATAAAGGTTGGAGCCATTGACGAGTGTGGCAAGTCCAGAAAACAGTCTGTAGTTAATTTTGCTGAGAGCATAGTAAGTGTGCAGAGGAAGAAACAGAAGGATCTGAACAGGTGGGCAGGAACACAACAGCGTGTCGAGACTGACTAATTTAAAGAAATGTGTCTGCTAGGGTTTCAATATCTGTGTCCTCCTCAAATTCATGTGTTGAAATCCTGACCCCCTCCACAATGTGGTGGTATTCGTAGGTGGGGTTTTGAGAGGGGACGAGGTCATGAGGATTAGTGCCTTTTAACAAAGGGTTCCCGAGAGATCTCTAGCCTCTTGAACCGTGTGAAGACACAGCAAGAAGTTTGTAACCCAGAAGAGGGTCCTCCTCCAACCAGTCCCTGATTTAGGACACCCGGCCTCCAGAACAGTGAGAAATAAAATTCTGTGGATCATAAGCTAACCCATCTGTGGTACTTTGCTATATAGCAGCCTGGATGGACTGACACAGAAATCAAAAATGAAAAGCAGACATCATATTTATCCATGAAATACTGGAGGCATTCTCATTAACTTAAGGAACAGGACAAGAAAGTCTGCTATTCCTGATAGTCAGCATTTTTCTGAAGGTTCTAGATGATGCAAAACATGATTTAAAAAGAAGAATAGGAGGCATAACAATTAGAAAAGATAAGACAAGCTTATCATCATTTACAGATATGATTGCCTATCTCTTGCTTTACGACAGAAAGACAGAAACCACTGAATTGGAGACTGTATTAGTCAGCTCCTGCTGCCGTAACAAAATACCAGAGACTGGTGGCTTAAACAGAAGAAGTTTATTTTCTCCAGTTCCGGAGGCTGGAAGGTCCTAGTCAAGGGATCAGCAGGTGTGGATTTTCCTGACGCCTCTCTCCTGGCTGCCTTCTGTGCCCTCACGTAGTCTTTTCTCTGTGTGAGCTCATCCCCCGTGTCTCCTACTCTTCTTAGGGAGACAGGGCCCCGCCCTTATGACTTCATTTACCTTAATTATCTCTTCATTTGCCCAAAGACAGTCACACTGAGGATTAGGGCTTTAATGTATGAATTTGGGGAAGGTGCCATTCAGTTCACAACAGAGACTAAGGTCTATGGCCATAACGGTGCTTCTGGGTATCTGCCTTACTGAACTGATCGAAGAGAGGGCCGAGAATGGGAGAGAGCAGAGACACAAAGAGAGGAGAGAGCAAGCATGCTAAGCACTCCCACCCCAGTCTCTCTACTTGCCCTTGGGAGGAGTGAGTGGGGAAGGAAGGGAGCAGCGGTGTTACCCTCCCAGTGGTTCTCAAGGCTGGTGGCTCATTAGAATACCCTGCAGAGCTTTACAAAAGTGTCAATTCCTGGACACCACCCATAGAGTTTTTTAGGTAAGTGATCTGGGGGAGTCTGGGCTTGGGTAGTTTATTTCATGGAGATACACTTCACGTATCACAAAATGTACCTTTTTAAAGTTGTGTGACTATCACCGATACATAGTTCCAGGATATTTTCATCATTCTGTAAAGAAGCCTCAGACCCCTCAGCAGTCACTCCCCATTCCTCCTTCCCCCTACCCCTACCCCTAGCAACCAGCAATTTACTTTTTTTCCCTAGAGATTTGCCTATGGGGGACATTTGTATACATGCAATCATACAGTACGCAGCTTTTTGTGTCTGGCTTTTTTCATGGGCTTGTATTTTTTTTAATGTACAGGCAGGGTTAAGCACGACTGGACTAGGAGAAGTCCTCTCATAGAAAGGACAGAACTTCCAGAGGAATTTCTCGGAGCCTCCCTTAGGGTGAGTCCACAGCAAAAGAAGATTCTCAGCTGCTCCCTAGAAAAAGCCAGTCAAGGGCTCTGATTGGCCAGCTTGGGTCACATGGAGGTTGGGGACTAATCACATGACCACGCCTTTGAACTTTAGCCTAAGAAAAATGAGGGAATCGCTGAAGGATTTTACACAGGGGAGAACAAAGTCAGATTTAGAAACATTTACTTGTCCTCGCAGTTTAAATAACTAAGGAAAATCAATTAACCTTAAGACCCAGTGTATTAAGAGTCTGACTCAATGATGCTACAAATAAAAAAAGATATGCTCTGTAATGAAGTGAATGCTTGTGTCCCCCCAGAATTCACATATTGAAGCCCTACCTCCCCACCATGTGTTGCTATTAGGAGGTAGAACCTTGGGGACACAATTAGGTTTAGATGAGGTCATGAGCACACACACCCCTCCCCATGATGGGATTAGTGTCCTTCTAAGAAGAGGAGGGGAGGTCAGAACTCCCTCTCCACCATGCAAAAACATAGCAAGAAGACAGTTGTTGGCAAGCTGGAAGGAGCATCCTCATAGAACCCAGCCATGCTGGCTCCCGGCTCTTGGACTTTCCAACCTTTAGAGGTGTGAGAAATACATTTCTATTGGTTAAGCCACAGTATTTTGTTACGGAGCCCAACCTAACTAGGATATTCTCTAAATCCAATTACCAATATATAGAAAATACAGAAGACAGGATCTAGTGAAATGACACCATGGGGATGAAATCAATAAAAACCCAGATCAGCAAATCCTACACAACAAGTCACAAGTTTGTTTTTCTTTCAGTAAATACACTGCAAGGAAAAAAAGATGGAGAACCAACAGATGAAATACTTTTAAAGACACAGCAGTTGGGGCATCTGTGTGGTTCAGTCAGTTAAGTGCCTGCCTTCAGCTCAAGTCATGATCTTGGGGTCCTGGGATCAAACCCTGTGTTGGGTTCCCTGCTCAGCAGAACCTACTCATCCCTCTCCCTCTGCACCCACACATGCTCTCTCTCTCAAATAAATAAAATCTTAAAGAAAAAAAAAGACACGGCAATCAATCACATGTATGGACCTTACTTAGATCCTAATTTTTAAAAAATGTGTGACATTTATGAGACAGTTGAAAATGCAAACACTAGATATTTAATGATGTAAAGAATTATTAATTCTTTTTAGGTGTGGTAACAGTATTTAAAATCTCTTTTAGAAATCCATACTGAAATACTTATGATTGAAATGACAGGATATATGGGCTTTGCTTCAAAATATTATGTGAGGGAGAAGTGGGTTGGGATAGGGATGGGGCGGGCCTAGCCTGGGTTGACGGTTGAGGGGCTGGAGGGGAGGAACACAAGAACATTATAATCTGTCCCCTTTTGTGTATGTTCAAAATTCTGCATAACAAGAAGTTAAAAAGTAACAAAGTATGTATTTCTATTAAAGCAGACATCGTATTTATCCATGAAATACTAGAGACATTCTCATTAACTTAAGCAAGGAAGGAAGACTGCCTTCATTGTTTGGTAGTGGTTTGCATCTTTGTGTATATACGAAAGTACTAAAACTTTATTTCTTCTGGGTGCCTGGGTGGCTCAGTCAGCTAAGCTGCTGCCTTCGGCTCAGGTCATGATCTCAGGGACCTGGGATCGAGTCCCACATCAGGCTCCCTGCTCAGCAGGGAGTCCATTTCTCCTTCACCCTCTACCTGCTGCTCCCTCTGCTTGTACTCTCTCTCTCTGTGTATAAAATAAATAAATAAAAATCTTTTAAAACTATGTTTCTTCTAAAGAGGAGGAAGGCGGGGTACCTGGCTGGCTCAGTCAATACAGCATGTGACTCTTGACCTTGGGGTCATGAATTCAAGCCCCATTTTGGGCGTAGAGCTTGCATAAAAATAAGTAAATGAGTAATAAAAAGGAGGAAGGAAAAGAACAGTCTGGCTATTGTGGGGGTAACTGGATTGGGGTTTGAAAAACTGAAGGTACAGAGACCAGTTAAGAGGCTGTTTGAATGACCCCAGGAATGATGGTGGTGGCAAGAGGGAGAAAGAAAAGGCACATAGAAAGTAGATCACTGAGTGTTTGGTATATTAAGAAATTATTGTCAGTTCTTTTGTGTTGGGTATTTGGTTGGCGTGGAGAGTGATGGAGAGAGAGACACTGACTATCCAGCCCAGTTTCTGGCTGGGGCGAGCAGGTGGCACTATCACAGACGTACGTGGAAAACAACAGGAGAGGAGAAAGTCTGAGGGAGGAGGTGGTGCGTTCAAGCGTACACACAATGACTTCAGTGTTCTGCGGGACACCCAGGGGAGCGGTCCAGGTGGTGAAGAAGTCTGGGAGGAGGTCAGCCAGATGAAGTTAGAACCTATTGGTGCAGAGCAGGTGATTATGAGCATGTGGGCGAACGAGATTGCCTGGAGAGGGACTAGAAAGGAAGACTAGAAAGGGAGAAGCAAGGAGAATCTGGGCCGAGAGGAAGGTCAACCCTGAGAAGAGAGGTAAAGAAATGGGAGCCCCTGAGACAGCCTGGAAGGAAGCAGACAGAAAAGCAGGAGGATGAAGGACTGCCCATTTCCTGGAAGCCATAGAAAAGGGAGCAGGGGAAGGATCAATAGTTTCAAAAGCTGCTAAACATCCATATACAGAAGGAACGGAAACTCTCCATTGGATTCAACAACAAAGACATTGTTTCTGACCTCAGTGAGAGCAGCTTTCAGGCAGCCAAGCACATAAACCAATCACCCTGGGTTAAAGAGCAGCATGGGGGGAAGACAGAAACGCTTCTCATGGCCTGTTCTTCTCTCCACAGTCCCTTCTTTTTTTTTTTTTTTTTTTTTTT
>LNAC01000001.1:11065339-11105353 GCA_002007465.1 Ailurus styani
TCACCAAAGCACAAACCCTCCCCAATGTCCATAACCCATCCACCCTATCCCTACCCTCCCACCCCCCAGTAACCCTCAGTTTGTTTTATGAGATTAGAAGTCTCTTATGGTTTGTCTCCTTCCCCATCCCATCTTGTTTCATTATTTTTCCCTCCCTACCCCCCACAACCCCCCACCCTGCCCCTCAAGTTCCTCATATCAGAGAGATCATATGATAATTGTCTTTCTCTGATTGACTTATTTCGCTCAGCATAATACCCTCCAGTTCCATCCATGTCGTTGCGAATGGCAAGATTTCGTTTCTTTTGATAGCTGCATAGTATTCCATTGTATATATATACCACATCTTCTTTATCCATTCATCTGTTGATGGACATCTAGGTTCTTTCCATAGTTTGGCTATTGTCCACAGTCCCTTCTAAGGGAGGTTGCTCTGTCCATGATCCAGAGGCCCTAAAATAGCTGTATTCTGTAATATGAGGCCAGTGACCTATGACTTGTCTCCTCGATTGAGGAAATTACCAGGCTAATTAAGTCCCATCTCCTTGGGCATCCGTCTGTTGACAGTGGGAGCCGAAGATCCTGAGGCTGACTGGCGCCGGACTGGTCACTATAGGATAGTACTAGATGATAAGCAGAGAGAGGGGGAGAAAGGAAGAGATGCTCAGAGAGAAACAGAGAAAGAGAGAGGAAAGGAGGGGAGGGAAGAGGAGATGAGGAGTATCTGATCCTGATGGGTTTGCAGTCCCCATTCCAAGTTTCTATGAGACCATGTGCTTCTGGACTTGCACATGGCTTCCAATAGCAGGGGCAGCTCCCCTGAGCCAGTGAGATGGGTTTCTATTCCCCAAACACTTGAGCAAAACAGGGAGTAAGAAAGCAGAGGTGGTGAGTGTAGACAACTCCTTCAAGAAATAGGGCTTTGCAAGGGAGGAGTGGGGTGAGGTGGGGCAAGAACTGGATAGAGCGGTGAGAGTAACCTGAAGATATTTTGATGGGGCTGGGAAAAGCAAGAGAGAGAGAGGAGTTGAGTGCATAAGAGAGCTGGGAAAATGGTAAAGCAGGGTCTCAAGAGAGGTACTCAGTGGGATCATCCTCAAACAGAGCCCTTGAGCTCAGAGGCCTTGGCACCAGTGCGTGGGGCTCTGCGCCCCCCAGGACAGGGTGGATCCCCTGCCTACTGCCCTTCTGCTCGTGCCTCCTCGGTAGGAGGGGAGTCGCAATGACCCTGTTGCTCTCTCTTAGTTCATGGTGCCTTTTTATCAGGCCTGTAGCCGCTCAGGTTCGATGTATAATATATCATGACAAATGCCCAACAGACTTGCTAAGTCACTGCCTGCCGGCATTTGGCTGCCGTATATGATCGCTTACCATTGACTTAAGTGGCACCTGGCTCTAATACAGAGCTTCAAAGGTAGAGTGCTATATTCTGGCTGTTTCCAGCTATATCATTCAATATCTGTGCTCTATGATACAGCTTACTTAAACTTTATAAACACAGGTTTTAACAGATGAGTTGGGGGATAAACAGCTATGGCCATCTGGGTATGTGATATGAAACAAGGAATGAGGGATTGATGCCAAAGAAATTGCCATTCATCTTCATTTATTCCCTGAAAGTTGAAAGAGTACTGAAATGTAGGGCTTACAAAGTAAAAGTTTTCTGCATTTCATTTCCAGAGAAAATGTCTATTTATAATCTGACATTTCCCAGACCTGAGAGGACTAACGTAAGATATATACTCAAATGCAACATAAATGATGTCATTAACCTTCTTCTCCACAGCCTGCTTTTTCACTTAACGATACTCAAAAGTGAATAGATGGCCTAATAATTTTGTAGAGTACATATGCATAGAAAAAAATAATCAAAGGAAATATAATGTGAATGGTGATTATCCCTGAATGTTAACAGCATGGAAAAGTTTTTTCTTTATATATATTTTTGTATTCTAAATTTTTTGCACTGGAAGTACATTACTTCTAAAATCCCTATATATATATGAATAGACATATATGTGTATGTATAATTCATAAACATATTATACTTGCATATATGTATATCTTCACACACATACATATGCAAATGTATACACACATAAAATACATATATATTTGAAAACAAGAGGCAGAAATGATGACTTCTGTATATCCTGTTTAGTTTCTCATTGGAACGGGTTGTTTGTATTTCCAATAACGTTGATGTCACTATAGAAATCCATTCATATTTATGGTGAAATGTGGGCCAGAGTCTTTAGAAACCAAGCTTCCTTCCGTGCTACTGAACCATGGCTTAGCCCTTCATGCACACCTGTTGTCATCATCTTGCTGGGAGGGTCTCCATAGCAGGAGGCAATTATAGATGGCGAAAGAAGTTATGTCACAGACTCAAGTGGCCTGCTGGGCAAGCCCAGGGATTAACATTTGTGGGTCGGAAAGAGAAAGGAATGCAAATCAGAAATGTATTAGTTCTGGTGCATTTGAAGTGACACACAACACAAAACAAATAAAATGCGGCACCTGGGTGGCTCAGTGGGTTAAAGCCTCTGACTTCGGCTCAGGTCATGATCTCAGGGTCCTGGGATCGAGGCCTGCATCGGGCTCCCTGCTTAGCGGGGAGCCTGCTTCCTCTTCTCTCTCTGCCTGCCTCTCTGCCTACTTGTGATTTCTCTCTGCATCAAATAAATAAATAAAACCTTTAAAAAAAAACAAAAACAAATAAAATGCATTGGTTTACACACTGAAAAGTCCAGGAGTAGATAGCCATCAGGCATGGTTGGATCCAGGAATTCAAATTATGTGATTAGAACTCCATCTCTCAGCTTTGTTTTCCTCTGATTGACTTCACTGAGGGGGCCTGTTTTCTCTGTATGGTGACCCCTGGAAACTCCAGATTCTCCAAAAAAGACAGATTCTCAAAGCTTCAGCAAAAACCATGGAGCTGATGCTGGGGCTCTGATTAGCCAAGCGTGAGAAACAGAGCAGAGCGGAGGGAGTTCACTTCCTCTGAGCCACGTGGCTGAGAGTGGGAGATCAGAGTTTTCTCACAGTAAAACTGAGTTTCCTCTGTTAGCAGAAGAAGGGGAAAGTGTGAGCAGGTGACAATATCAGATACCTGCACTGGTGGCCTGATTTATTCTGAGACTTGCCATCACCTGTGGGGAAGTCACTAGAGCTCTCCAAATACTGACATCCACATCTGAAACTGAGAGAGCTGTACCAAATATCTCCAATGTCTTGCCCAGCTAAAAGGAGTCAATGTCAAAAAAAAAAAAAAAAAAAAGAAAAAAGAAAGAAAAAAAGGAAGAAAGAAAATTAACCTCTATAGAGATTATGCCTAAAACAATTTTTTTCCCATAAAAGACTGAAAATGAAGCCCTCGTGATCAAGGGATCTATATGGAAAGAAATGGCTTAAAATATAAGAAATTGCCCCATAGAGTTATTAGCTCCTGAGCCTTGTCGATAGGTCAGGCCAAGCATCTGATCTTCACAGGCAGTGGGACTAAAACAAGGACGAATACTAACAGGGGGCCTCCATGTCCCACAGGCTTGAGCTCAGACTCCAAGATCCATCCTATCCACCATGTACATGCCAATGGTCACTCCATCGTGACCTCCGATTTGGCCCCGATGAAGACAAGAATCGAAGACAAGACAGGATCTTGCCTAGTGCATCTATGTGTAACTTGCCTCTTCCCTGCTCAACAGAATTCAGTAGCTCCCTGTCACCAGTCAAACTAGGCAAAAGAGCTCACCTTGAATTTTACGGCATAATATGGCCGCCACCTAACCTGACAGACATGTCTGCCTCTAGTGCTTTGCATATACTCCGTGCTCCAGCGACTTCAGACAGCTTGCTGGGGAACTTCTCCCCATCAGGGTCCCAAAATTACCTCTTTCTTTTTCAACCTTCCCTACTAGATCAGCCCAAAGGAACATGGGGGGATGGACTGAGTCTTGTTTGCTGATGGACATCTGGCTCTTAGCCTGCTGTCTTGTACCAAGGAGGCTCTCAATCATTTTTGAATAAAAAATTTCCCTGAATGTACTTCATACATTTTCTCCAGCAGGCTTTTTGTTCATATTACTTCTGCTCCCCTAGAAGATGCTCCAGGTCTTAACTAGATTCCCCTAATCCACTGTCCTCTCTCTCCATGAATCACTTATAGGAGGCCTGATTACATCTGCATCTGATTAGCAAATTATGTTCTGGCATGAATGGCCCCAGCACCCCGCGCCAAGCTCCTGCTTCTCTTGCTCTATTGCCAATCACCTCCTCACTCCTGCTAGGCTGAGACGAGCCCCCTGAAGGCAAAGGATACACCTTATCCATCTCTTATCCCAGGCTTACACTCTTTGTGTCTTAGCAGCAATTAGAATAATGTCTGCCACGTAGCAGGTGTCACCAATACAGGCCTCGCTTCTGTGTGCTGGAGCACTTCTTGCCAAAATATTGAGAGGAGAGACGGAAATCAGAGATTCGGTCCTATTTCCTCCTAAATCAGTGACTGCTCTCAGACAGTAGGACTCTCTAAGTCCGGTGATACCCGGTGATATCTCAGCGGCTGGGGTGGGAGAGGAGAATTCAGCTGCCATTAGACTGGGGACATCTCCCCGTTGAACCGAAAGTGCTTTTTGCCTGCCCTTTGGCCTGCCTCACCAGCCTCTGCTGACCCAAACATGGCTGAGTTATGACGGAGGATCTCACAAAGCAGCCAAGGTTCATCTTCAGAGGAAGGACTAAAAGAAACATCTGTGTGTGCGCAGGAACCTTGTACCACCTGTAGGAGAGAGGTCTTATAACATTAGGCTTCTGGAAATAGGGAACCCACATGACACTCCTTGCTAGTTCGGATGTGTGGGTTTTTTCCATACCACCAAGCCATTCTCCTTCAGCAGCTGGGTGTCCTTACAATTCAGCTCAGTTCAGATGCTACTGACCTAGAGAGGGCATCAGATTCCACAGGTCAAGGGTTCAGTTCTATGAGACTGCCCTCACCAACCCCCAACTTCAGATACCAATCACAAATGCAGACTATCAGCTGTGCTTCTAGCCAAGCGGCTATAGATTGGAGGTTCCCCCTCCTTGGGTTCAATTAATTTGCTAGAGTGGCTCACAGAGCTCAGACACTTAACATTTTACTTCCTAGACTTGTGTCTTATTATTAAAGGATATAACTCAGGAATAGGCAGATGGAAGAGATACGAGGTATGGGGAAAGGGCACTCTTCTTCTGTGTGCTCTCCAAGCTGAACACTCTCCCCAGATCGCCACCTATTCACCAACTGGGAAGCTCCCCAGTCCCCTTCCTTTTGGGTTTGTTATGGAGGCTTCCTTATGCAGGGATGATTAATTAAATCACTGGCCTTTGGTGACCTGAATGCAGCCTCCAGCCCCCCTCCCCTCCCTAGAGATCTGGGAGTAGGTCTGAAAGTTCCACCTCCCTGATTACATGGTTGGTTCCTCTAGTGACCAGTCCCCATCCTTAGGTGACTGAGGGGCTTTCCAAAAGTCACCTCGTTCACATAACAAAAGACACATTTACAGCTCTCACCACTTAGAAAATTCCAAGTGTTTAAGAACTAACTGTGCCAGGAACAAAGTCAGAGACCAAATATGTATTTCTTATTATAAATCACAATATCATAACCTCTTTCTTCCGAACCCCCTCTTTCATGCAACTGGACCTGATGTCCTCTCCAGAAATCCTCCCCTCTTCACAGCTGGGGAGTAAGGCTGTTGTCCAATCTGGTTGATTTTTTTTTTCTGCTTTTCCCATCAATTCCTGAGAAATGTATCCTAAAATCTCCCGCTATGATTGCGCATTTGTCTTTTTGTGTCTGTGAACTTTATTATCTCTTTAGAATGATTTATTAGGAGCTAGATGTCATGTATGAAAAACTATGTATATAATTTGAGGCTCTAGGTGATGGTGAGATTTATTTTTGCTTCTGGCAGGCAATTATGGTCTGGGCAGATACTCTTAAGCTCTGGTTTTAAAACAGAAGCAATTTTGCCCACCAGGGGGCATTTGGCAATGTCTGGAGACACTTTGGACTTCTGAACTTGGGGTGTGTGTGTGTGTGTGTGTGTATGTGTGTAGGGGGTGCTAGTAGACTTTCTACAACGCATGGGATGGGACTTTCCCCACAACCGAGAATGAGCTGGCACAAAATGACAATAGCAATGAGGTTAAGTGTCTTGGCTTAATCCAGCCAAAAATTGACCTGACTGGAAACCGGGCTTCAGTCTTTGTGAGGGTTTTTCTATTGTCACCTCTTTCTCTTGAGAAGTCCCAGCTGAAAGCCTGAGGGGGTTACTTAGACTCCTCCTCCTTGGTGGCCGTAAACTCCAATTTTTGTCTCTTTAGCATAAAATATTGGAAGCTTCTCTACCTCTTGAAAATGGGAAAATGTATCAGAGCTGATCTGTCTGCTAACCATTCTCTCCAGGATATTGATCCTCAAATCCTCACCCCCTTGGTAGCTCACTTTCAAACACATATCTTATCTTATGTTTAGTCCAGCTTTTCTTGATAGGAGGGTGACCTGTCAGTCTACCTCACTGGTACCACCTCTCCCCACAGAAAGAAGAAGCTGCCTCTCACTCTTGTCTTGCATCTTTCAAATGCAGGCTGTAGACTTGACCATCATGTTCCGTCTCTTCTCTGTCCATTCTTGATTCACTATGCATAGAGGGAGGCAGCTCTGGTTCCAAGACGGGGAATGATGATGGGTGCTCTGATTTCCCATAATTACTGCCACCAGCAAGGGCTATGGGAGACAAAATGGTGTATGTGTGGGTAGGGGGATGTTTTTCTCTCAAGTTATCTAAGAAACAAGCATGCCTCATTGTTAATGTTTCCATTCTCATACAAGGGTAAAATAGTCCAGTCTCGTAGAAGGAAGGCCAACTTTTTCCTGTCAACATTATTTTGACTCCACTCCTTATGAAAGAGTAAACCTGGCATTAACATGCTTGAGAACATTTGCCTTTCCCCCCACACTCTGGCTTATATTGCTAGAAAACCAACCAAAATGTGACTGGGCCCGCTCTCAGATGGGGGTCATCAGTTTCTATCAGTAGAATGGAATGTTAATCAAATTGTGAATTCGATTATTTCTGATTCACAAATCTCCACAATTTTAGAAAATGGGGGTGTTTCATTCATGCATACCATGGGAGAGTGAATGAGCGTGCCCCTGTGTTCTAATCTTTAGACCAACACCACGTCCCTGTACTTGCTTCCCTTACTTGGTTTCCAAATAAGACCTTAGTCTCTGTTGGTGTATCATTTGTATTATAAGAAATAATAATAATTATAACAAAAACAATGAAAGGGGTAATTCATTCCGAAATGCAGCTCCCAACCATAGGAATGACTTCCAGAGAAAGCTGTAAAGGATTCCTTTGGGTTGGGGTAAAAATGGAAGGCACAGTCATCAGTCGCCCCCTACTGGTCAAGAGGGGTTACCTCGCCTCAGATTTTAATGATTTGTGACGTTGACGTTGAATTCCATATAAGAACCACAGAACTAAAGCAGAATGTCATGAGTCCAAGGGGAAGTGTCTTGCTGAACACAGAGTGAGTTACTGGGGGTGCTGGGATGAAGAGCCAGGATCTGAGGACCCTAGGGACCAATTTAATAGCCACAGTCTTCCGAGGCCAGAGGCTACAACAGCCTTAACCAGTAGTCTAAGTTAACCCCACCCCCACCCCCGGGGGTGATCTCACCCCTTTATTTTTTATTTTTTTTTTAAGATTTTATTTATTTATTTCACAGAGGGGGAGAGATCACAAGGAGGCAGAGAGGCAGACAGAGAGAGGGGGAAGCAGGCTCCCTGCCGAGCAGAGAGCCCAATGCGGGCCTCGATCCCAGCACCCTGAGATCATGACCTGAGCCGAAAGCAGAGGCTTTAACCCACTGAGCCACCCAGGCGCCCGATCTCACCCCTTTAAATAGCTTTGGTAAACCCTTAGCTCTAAAGAAAGATATGAGTTTCACATTCCAATGTAGCACCCAAAAAATCACATTTATCCAAAATCAACCCTTTCAGCCACACATTTTGTGCTAATTAATAAGTTATTCTTGGGACCCACTTCCTCCCTTCCAACTCACAGTCTCGCTCGCTCTCTCGTGTGTGCCATTCTAAGAAAATGTATTCTTAAAACTCTTCATGAAATAATTACAAAATGTCATTTTATTTTTAAACTATATATTTTCTGATATCTTCATCATTAGGGTGCAAAGTAGTGAACAAAAAATCAAAATGGAAGGTTTAACCATATTTTTAAATATTTTTCAACCCTATTGGTTTTAAAATGTATTTAGGATAATGATCTTTTTTGTTTGAAAGGACTTTATGACCCAATAATTTGTCAAAATTACCTCCAAAAATGTTCATATTAGGTGGACACCTGTTGGGAGAAATTTCTAAATCATGCCAGCTGCTTCTATGTCAGAATCTCCTTAGAACTTTTTTTTTTTTTAACCCAGAGTCTCCTTAGAACTTTCATTATTCAGGTAAGAGTCTTTGTCTAGATTCTTTTAATTATGAAAATGTAGGGCATGTAGGCCCTCGTCGCCCTGAGTGGAAAGTGGCATAAAGCTTTAAGAAAGAGTGGAGGAAGCTTTCCCCCACCCTTAATACCTCTTGACGAGCGAATCTGGTTGCCAGGGAGAAAGAATGGAAAAGTGTCTAACAGTCAAGGAGCCTTCTGGAGGCAAAATCTCCAGATCACAGCCCTTTCTCTGTGAGATACAAAGACTGGAAAAGCTGTTGGGAGGGATAAAGAGTCACTGACAGAAAGGGATATGGAAGTTCCTGAGGGAAACTCTGTGAGAGAGATCAGAAATGGGGAGAGCAAGGGTTTGGGGGTGTGAGGGTAGGCGGTGGGAGGCAGCTTAGTGAGGGTCCATGACACAACCTACTTGGAGACCCGGAGGCCTATAGGTAAAAAATGGCTGATGGTATTTGACTGTGTTCTGTTAAAGTTGACTAAGACTCCTGTTCAGGTGAAGGTACTTGGAAAAGTCCTGACCAGCACCTCCTCAGCATCACACGTAGAGGAAATGTAAAGGGTCCGTGTGCAGCCCCGTGGAGGGCTTCTCGGGGCCCCTCCTGGTTTTGCCACTTGACAAACGCCATAGATTCACAGACTCCTCTGTTAGCAGAACATCTGTGGCACATCATGTACAACGGCTCTGAGCAGCCATATTCTTTATGCTAACTGAACCATGTATCAGTTTATCGTGACAGGTACGTGAGTTTGCAATTCAGTGAATTGGAAAAGGCCCAATCCTCTGCTCCTGCACCTCAAGCCGGAGGCCCGTGGGCTTTCTCTGCTCCCGAGGCTGTTGTCACCAGGCTGAGACTTAATGAACCCATGCGGGTTCCTGCCCAGGGAACGGCTGAGGCGGGATATCTGGATCCACCTGCTGGGAGTATCCGTGCCATCCAAGGAATCTCCGGACTCGGAACCTGGAATGCGGCCCTCAGTGGAGGCATTAGGGATCCAGGCCCAGTCTCTGCCAATGGAGTAATGGTCGACCCAGCAAGGAAGGACCCCCCTTTCAACAGCAAAACTGAGCATGCCTCGGAAGCACTCACAGGTGGGTGAACAAATCAGACCTCCGTCCTCTCTCCCTGCCTGCACCTACAGCAGGACTGACCCCCACCGACCTGAGTGAGCGCACCCCCGAGGTCTGTGGACAACTCCGAGAGGGAGGGAGAGGCCTTACAACGAAGACCCTGGACTTCCTGCTCCCAGGAACTCCTGCAGGTGCTCAAGCCACTAACTGGAAAAATTAGACCTCACTCTTGTAGCCAAGGAGGGTTGGCTGAAGCAGATCAAGGTGGTTACGAGGGATAACTAAGTTGCCTCGTTTCAAGACCCAAGAAAAAGCCGTACCTGTTTCCTTTTCTGCCTGTCTGCCTTCCTCATGCACATGGCCCTGAGAAGAAGCTGGTGAGGTCCTCGGGCGCTCTGTCTTCGGGAGGTCATGTCACGGAGGCCTCTTCTCTTCCCAGAGACTCTGCTGAGGGGATGGAGCCCCGGGAGGCGTGGGTGCAAGCACAGTCCTCCGCTTCATCACTCTGGCCCTAGCCGACGTGGCCAGGGGTGAGCACCTGAGCCTCCGCAGACAATCCACCAGCTGCCTCACCTGGTGGGAAGCGCTGAGCTGTCAGATCTACGCCCTTCAACCTGTTCGCTAAGATGTGAAGAGAGTGAGATGTGGAGAAATGGTGCCACGGCTCTGGGAAACAGTCTGGCAGTCCCTCAAAAAGGTAAGCACCGAGTCACCGTGTGCCCCGGGCATTCCACGCCCACATATATGGCCGAGTGAGACAGAAAACACGTCCACGCAAAAACCTGTACACACGTGTTCACCACAGCATCACTGATAATCGCCATGACGTGGAAATGAGACAAATGTCGATGAGCTGATGAGTGGATAAGAAAAACCTGGCCTAGCGACACAGTGGCTGCTTTTCGGTAATAAAAAGTAAGAAAGCACGGGCACCTGCCCCAACAGGGGTGAACCTGGAAACCGTGACGCTAAGTGAAAGAAGCTGGTCACAAAAGACCATGTTTTATTATAGGGTTCCATGAGATCAAATGACTGGGACAGACAGTGTATTGAGACAAAAGTACATTAGTGGTTGCCAGGGACTGGGGGTGTGGGGAGGGTTAGGGGGAACCGGCGGTAAATGCTCACGGGTATGGGGTTTTCTTTGGGGGATGATGAGAAGGCTCTAAGGTTGATTGTGGTGATGGCTGCAGCCCTCTGTGAATATGCTAAAAAACAAATCGTATACTTTAAATGGGTTAATTGTGTGGTATGGGAATTATATCTCAGTAAGGCTGGAATTAAAAACACAAAAGGGGAAGATACGTAGAGGATGCATCTGTGAACAGTGGGAGAGGAAGCGAGAAGGTTCAGATATGAAGAGAAACCGTGTGGCCACGGAGAGCCTGTGTAGGCCCAAGTTGGGTGCACACAGAAGCTGTGTCCTGCGGAGGGCTGGGAGGGGAGGGAGGGGAAAGGAGGGGCTTCGGAAGCTAAATGAAGACCCTGCTACCAGTGCAGTTGCCACCACCTCTGAGGACTCTTCTATAACCTTCCAGAACTCTCTGCCTCACACAGCTAGACGCTGACAGAAGCGGATCCATGTCCCAAGAAATCA
The DNA here is from genome assembly GCA_002007465.1 of Ailurus styani. Classification (NCBI taxonomy): domain Eukaryota; kingdom Metazoa; phylum Chordata; class Mammalia; order Carnivora; family Ailuridae; genus Ailurus; species Ailurus styani. The sequence goes on from LNAC01000001.1 coordinate 11,076,532, forward strand.
GCTCCAACAGAGCCTTCGAACTGGAGAGTTAACTCCACTCTTCACGTGATTCCCACACTGCACTGCTCATTTGAAGCTAAGCCGTTTCAAGAATCTGTCGCTCATAAAGGGCTGCATTCCTGAAGCTTGTCCACTGTGAATCACCACATGACAGATGCTCAACCTGGTCCTTTTTGCTGGAGGCTTGTCTAAGCTGGCCCACCCTTCCTGCATCTGTGGAGCAGTGGCAGGAAGGCAGGCCCATGGGATTGGTGCAGCTGAGCGTGTACACCCGCAAGGCTCTGGGTCAGGAGCTGGTCCTCACGTCGCCTCTGTCCGGCTCAACCCCCCACCGCCTAGGGTTGAATCTGCTTGCATTTTATTTAGAGTGGTATAAAGGGGCATCCTTTTTATGTCTCAGTTTTGGAGTTGGAATGTCCCCGTCAGTTCTGACCACGCACACACTGTTGAGGGGCGCCGAGGGATGACCGCCACGTTAGGCACCAAATGCCAGCAACACTGACAGCCAGTGTGCCCCTCATAGTCCCTGTGTCTCTACTCCTTCATGTTCGCCCGTAGTAAGTTCCAGCTCCCGGGAGCCATGCTGCTTCCTGCTTTCCCTTTGCTGAGGCCATTCTCCCGGAAGGCCCATCCCTGGAATGGCCAGTAGTTACCAGCATGAGTGCTCCCCGGACGACATCAACGTCCTGATTCCAGTATCCTAACCATGGGCCAGCAGAGGAGAACAGTGCACTGCAGGGATTGCTGGCAGTTGAGTTCGTTGGCAAACCCTGGGCCCTTAGCTCTGCTTCTCTTCAGTGCCTGGTCCCCCTGAGGCCCACCCTGGTTTAGGGCTCAGAGATCTTGGCAGTAAACCCTGTTGCTTGAGGTCCTTTTTTTAGCCTGGGGCAGCGGAGGGGGGTGTGTGTCTCTGTTCCGTATTTCTTGCAACCATAAATTCCTCGCCCGGAATGCACTGTAGAGACGTCATCCAGACTCTAACAGGGAGGTCATGGAGATGGAGAGGGAGGGAAGAAACTGGCATGGGGTGCCCTTGTCCCACCCCTGGACTCTGCCCAGATACAATCTTGAGGTTGCAGAGCAGAAGGACCAACACAATGGACCTGTTCCTTGGTCCCTTTCCCCTTGGCATTGGGTGGTACAGAGGGAAGAATGATGGAAACAGTCCTCCTATTACTAACCGTCTTGGGTGAGCTGTTGTCCTGAAGACAAAATGTTACCCAAGTAGAGTCTGACACTCTCATTGTCACCATTTAACTAAGGGAGCAACTGAGGCTCAGAAAGGTGAAGAGGCTGCCAGAGGCCACAGAGGTATTGAGTGAGGAGGCTGGGATTGGAACTCAGTCTATCTGACACCAATGCTGACTCACAACCACCACCCTCAAAACGCCCGTGACCAGTGCAGGTCAGTAAGCAAGCAGGGGTGACCGGGATGAGTTTGAGTTTTGTTTACACAGGGGCCTGGAGGCATCTGTGGACTTCTCTAGAATGGAGAGGCCAGGGGCTGGGGCACTTGGAAGGCCAGCCAGCTTTGAACGAGACCCAACAAGGTGCTATTGGTGGTCTGTAATGACATGATGAAAGCCTTGGGTGGGCAGGGGAATGAAAAAGTGTTTCAGCAAGATGGAGAGGATGGGAGCAGGTAGCCGAGTTCCCTCGGTCTTCTCCTGTTGACTTGCTTCACCCCAAGTAGGGTCAGAGGAACCCAGGCCACAGTCCTCACTCAACTCACAGCCAACGGAGGCACAGGAGGGACTGGGGACAGAATGAAGTATATATAGCAGAGTGGGACTTGGAACTTGCTAATGGGCAGCCCAAAGGCCAAATCTGGCCTGTAGAAGGGGTTTGTTGGGCCAGCTGGGTTTTAAAAAACATTTAAAAATATTTAAAAATGGAGGGATGTCACATCAACAGATTTCTGGCCTTTCTTGAACACTGGAAAACTCTGACAACACTAGAGCCTGGTACCTCCATGCCAACTACTGGGGGGGAGGGTCCCCGCCCTGGGACAGCTGGCTCTGTCACTCCTGCCCCTGGTGGTGACCTCTGTGAGTGTCTGAGCTTGCTCCCCGAGGAAGGCCTGTGTTGTGACAGAGCTGAGGTGGTGCTGAGGGAACCCTGTAGGCAACTGTGCATCAAGGTTTGGTGTTTGGGAGAAAGAGGGGATCAGTGACATAGACCCAGAAGTGACCGCGGTGTGGAAACTGGCAGCCAGCGACCCAGTGAGAGCAGAGAGCATAAACAGTGTATGTGAGTCAGGGTTGTCTAGAGAAACACAGTGTGTGTGTGTCTGTGTGTGTCTGTGTGTGTGTAGCTGTCTGATAAAGAGAATTATTTATTATTTTAAAGAATTGGCTCACACGACGTCGGAGACAGGCAAGTTTGAAATCTGTAGGTCAGGCAGGCAGGTTGGAAACTCAGGTGGGAGCAGATTGTACAGTTTTGAGGCAGAAATTTTTCGTTTCCAGGAAAACAGTTGTTGTGCTAAAGGCATTCAACTGATTGCGTGAGGCCCACCCCCATTATCGAGGGTAATCGCCTTTATGTCAAGTCAACTGATTGTGGACATTAGCCACATCTACAAAATACCTCCACAGCAGCTCTTAGACTAGTGTTTGATGAAGTATCTGGGTACTGTCACCTCGCCACGTAGACACACAGCTCACCATTACTCAGCGATAAGAGCAGGAGGTTAGGGAAGGGAGCTTGGGAGACCTCGCTGTTTAGAAGGAGTGGGCAGGGGAGGAGGGTGAGTCTGGCAGGTCTGATGGGGCGAAGCACGGGGAGGTGTGGCACCAGTGACCGCAGCACTGCGACCACAGGGTGCTGGGTGCTGGGTGCTGGTGGGGTGTGCAGCTGGGAGAGCAGTGTGGGAGACCCCGTGGTGACTCTGGGTCTTTCACGATATTCCATACTAAAGGGGGTAAACGGAGGGGCAAAAAAGAAACGTTTCCTTCTGCTTCGTGCTTTTTGTAAGGTAAAGCCGAGGAAGGAGCCCTGTTCTGAGAGAAAGAGCGAGGAAGCGGAAGAAAACCAGGGAGAGACGGATGGTAGGACTCTGTTGGGAGCAGAGAAGACCTTCTTGCTCGGGGACGGGGATGTGGAGACAGCCCAGCCCCACATGGGCAAGGCCATCAGGGCAGAGCTCTGGCTGGAGCAGGCAGGGTCAGGAACAGGAGCGCTCCTCACAAAGGGCCCTTCTTTCTTACCTGGGGTGCTTTTCCAAGCCCCTCTGCTTCTCCTTGAGCCACCTTCAGACTGGCTTCCAGGTACCCCCACGGTCCTGGCCCCCTTGTCCTGGGCTCCCGCGCTCGGGGAGGACCCCTGTCCGCAGGACCTGCGGCTGCCCCCCCTCCCTCCCCTCTGCCCCCCCCCCAGAGCAGGATGGGAGAATTGCTGGCTTTCCCCACTCTGTGCTCTGCTCCTGGTCCCTGCTCACCCTGCTCGGGGCCCTCCCCGGGGACTGAGGTGGCTCTTTCTGATCTCCACTGGTTCCTAGTGGGTGGTGCTGGACCACAGGCGACCTGAGTCCCAGGAGAGCAAGAACACACCCAAGCGCGCAGGGGCAGACACACACACACGCGCACACACACACACACACACACACACACACACACACACACACACGAAATTTCACTTCCAACTTTTAAAAAGCAACAGAGTGCAACCTGGCCCATTCAGATCATCCTTCCACTTACTTGGGGGCTTACTACTGCTTTTTATTTTGAATCCCTTCTGGGGGCGTCACCACAATGTTTTCTAACCCTGAAGGCCTCCCAGGGCTTAATCCAGCCTGCTCAGCCTCCGCACTCACTTTTCAGAGCTCAGAGGAGGTGGCAGCACCACGGGGACCCGAGCAGGGAGTGCTGCTCGGGACGGGCAGGCCCAACACCGGGCATGTGCGCCTGCTGGGGCCGTTTTGTGCCGCCTGGAAGCTCAAAACATGCTGGAACACGGAAAGAAAGGTATTTGCCGGAGTGACTCAGATATGTTCCAGCATTTTCCCACAGGCTCCTGCATATCCCAAAATAACTGCGACTCTGGATCCTGTTTCCTGGCATATGATTACATTTGTCTAATGTTACAGAACAGTGGGCAAATGGGCCGCACTCACCCAGGAGCGGCAGGAAGGCACAGCCCACAGGGGAGCTCCATGCTGCACAGAGACTCAGCCCGAAAGAAGCGTGCACTCACTGGAATCATCCAGACCACCAGGAGGGCCCTGGTCAGGGCTGGCCTTTCATGGGAGGGGCGGAGGAAGGTCCAGAGAAAGGAAATGACTAGCCTGCACTCAACACAGCCAGGGACCCTAAACTCTCATCAACTAACATTGATGTTCATTCTGGAGTAAATGTCAGATGAGCCTTAGAAATGTAAGATCTTAAGTCAAAGGGACTTTAAGGCTCTCCTGGTCACGCAGGGTACCTCTGTGCCCAGGTCTGGACAACGCTGGAATTAGGAGTTTTCAAAATGGACTGCCAAAGGGAATTTACAGTCTTGCTCTGGAAATGACTGGAGGTGTTCGAAAAGCTGGAGGAGCATTGGGCCCTGGCAAACAGACAGAAGGCATGGAGTTTGAAGGAGGGAAAGTCGGAAGGAAGGTACTGTCCAAGGAGGGCAGGTTTCACAAAATGGCGGGCTCAAGGGGGAGCAAGATCTGGACAAGGGGGAGAGTGGCGAGGGCACACTCAAAGGTGGGAATGTGCCGGAGTGGTGCAGACCCTTGGTGAGAGGAAGTCGGGGTGATCTAGAAAGTCTGGAAACCAAGCCTGGGTACCTGGGCTGCCAGTGTTGAAGGTGCAAGTAGCTTTCAGTGTGGATGCCAGTATTTGCTAGTTCCAAGTCATTTGCTTCATCCAGGACACAGGAATTTCACAGGGTTGTGTGTGTGTGTGTGTGTGTGTGTGTGTGTGTGTAGTATCTAGGAAGAGGTGAGAGTTATTTTCAAATTTCTGTGATCCTTAGATAGTCCCGTTCCTCTTGGCCCCTACAGCGCACTTGGTGCTAAAGATGGTGCAGGGGCGGGCACCCGGGTGGCTCAGTCGGTTGGGCCGCTGCCTTTGGCTCGGGTCATGATCACAGGGTCCTGGGATCAAGTCCTGCATTGGCCTCCCTGCTCGGCAGAGAGCCTGCTTCTCCCTCTCCCTCTGCCTGCCACTCTGCCAACTTGTGCTCCCTATCTCTCTGTCAAATAAATAAACAAAATCTTAAAAAAAAAAAAAAAAAGATGGTGCAGGGGTGCCTGGTGGCTCAGTCGTTTGGTGTCCGCTTTTGGCTCAGGTCATGATCCCAGAGTCCTGGGATAAAGCCTCGTGTCTGGCTCCCTGCTCAGTGGGGAGTCTGCTTCTCCCCCTGCCCCTCCCCGCCCAGCTCATGCTCTCTGTCTGAAATAAATAAAATCTTTTAAAAAAGAAGAAGATGATGATGATGGCACACTGTGGTGAGACTAACATGGCCTTAATGTCTCCTGGGGCTGGATTCAAATCCTGCCTCTGCTCCCAACTCTGCAGGCAAGTCACTCACCTGCTTCATGAGGATGTTGAGAAAGTAACATTTGTTACATTCCACTGCTCCACATGTCTCAATTCAAGCACTTTCCCTCATTTTACAACTAAGGAAACAAGGAAGGAAGAGGCTATATGGGACCAGAAGCTGTAACTGAACCCAAGAGTTCTGATTCAAGCCAGTGTTCTCCACTATGATGTTCTCTAAAGGGCACCTGGATGATTACACAAGCAGAACCCGCCCCGCCCCCGCCCATACTCGGTGGAATCTGTGCCCTGAATCCCACAGAGACCAAGACAGTTATGTTAGTAAGAACCCTGCAGCCAGCCTGTGGCCCCCATGCAAGACCCAGGGACCACCAACACAGGCCACATAATTCCTACCAAGGTGATTTGGATGATTAAAAATCTTCTATCTACAGTAAAGGGCTATCTACTGATGTTTAGTGATAAAAATAACATCAGTCCGATTCATAACCACCCAAGGAAACTTCATGTTAAGGTCCGTTGTGCACAAGTCACAAAAAGAAGCGGTCATGTTCTTTATCTTTGGTTCATTTAAAAAAGCCCAGTAGAGGCCTTTCCCCCTAGTTACACTTTCAGGTTTCTAGAATCAATGGTGTGTCATCAGCAGTCAGCTTGTACTCCCCGCATGAGTTCACCCAGGAACGATGCTGGCGGATTCCCATCGGAATGACTTCAACCTTTCTCAGCGGGCTAAGAGTGGCAACTCCAGGAGCGTGTATTTTTGTGTGGCAGAGTCACACACCAATATTAAACTCAGTACAGTCATGAGGAATTCGGCACCGGGGCTCTATGTCAGCATGCTCTCTGGGGGTTCCAAGTTCTCAGGACTGTCCATTTTTTATTTACAAGCAATTAAAACACCCAAATCTAGCACATTCAGACGCTGGGGTCCTTCCCAAGCTTTGAAGAAACACTGGCATACAAAGAAGGTTCTTCTTCCATGCAGTGGTTTCCCAGTGCACCTGATCCTAACCCCAATGGCTTCTAGGAACCCAATCTGGGAAGATACACCCAGCCTGGTTTGATGACTCAGAGAAGTGTCAGATAAAAATGACCCCAAGACTCTCACGGAACACATTCCCAACTCCAGGGACCTGGACCGCACACAACACATGGGTTAGCCTCGGGCGACACGAGGGACTGGTTTCCCTGTGCGCGTCTTGCTTCCCTCCCAGCCCCTTGCTGAGACCTGAGGGTGGCCTGAGGCCAGGTGAGCAGAGGTGCTGCCAGGGCGTCCCCTGAGCTGGGCTAATCCGAAGAGCGACATTCCCGTCCCGAGTCTTCCCGGGGTCCTGGCTGCGGTCTGAGGATGAAATGTGACGGACACTCACTCTCTCAGGAGCCAAGGCCCAGAGAGAACTTGTGGATCCCAGGGCCAGCCTGTAAATGCTGCTGCCGCGGGCTGTTACTGAAGCCCACGAGACCCAATCTTGATGCTGCTTCTCCTCCAAACTTCAGAAATCACAAAAAAACCATCTTGAGTTATATTATTACTTTATTTTCCTTTTTTTAAATGTAACATTAAAGTCATCCAACATACAGATATTCCTAGGGCTCCTTGCACATTTTATTCTATCTAAAGTTAGCTATTTTAGCTATGAAATGAAGACAATCATCCCATTAAAAGGGCAACGTTTCTGAAAAATGGGTTCCATATTTGTGCGATGGGAAATCAACACCGGATCCACCAGCCAAAAACCTCCTTCGGTCCAGAGCTCCACGAAGACAGCTTACAACCATGGCTGACACGTGGTGCCCGCGCACAGAAAGGGCCCCAAGCAGTGGGGTTAAACTTCTGAAACAAGCAACTTCTTCATTTGTACAGAAGAAGAATACAGAAGAAAAGCATCATTTTCCTTTTAGCCCTTTAATTAGTGTTTGGCCTCCACCCAAGTTACTGTGTACCAAGCGCCTACGAGTAGTAAAAACAAACTGATTCAAAGTCCCTGAAATGCATGCAACTTAAAATTCCCTAACACACACCAGCAGTTCCCAGCGCCTGGGTCTGCTGCGTGCGGCGGGGACTACGGGGCGGCTGCGTTTCCAGCTGTGTCTGTCGTGCTGGTGCTGCCGGGGTTTGCAGCTGCTGCTTCTTTGGCTTCTGGCTGCTGGCTTTCAGGCTGGGGATCTTCTCTGTTTCCGGCACTTTTCTTATTCTTGTCTGTTGCCGTGGCACCCATCTCCATGATCTCCTGCAGTGGCCGATCGGTTTCAAGGGAGCTAGGCTGGAGTTCATAAACCTGGACTTGACCCGGGACGTCTATTGCTTTCTGTTCAAGTTTCTCCAGGATGGTCTGAACCTTCCTGACACCATCTCTCCGGGCCTGACGGACATCAGCTCGTCCTTCGGGGTCGACCGAATCCAGGGCCAGCAGCTCTTTGGTCAAATACTCTTCTATCATCAGGTACTTTTTGTCCGTCTTCTTGCCTTCGAAGTTGTCCACGGCCTGCTCCAGCCCTTGCACGTTCTGTAAGATGGCCTCCACCTTCAGCACGCCTGGGTGTTTTGGGGGCGCCTCCGCTTCCCCTGGCTTGGGAGGTGTGGCTTCCGTGGGGGCAGGGCCGGGGGCTGCCCCCTCTTGGGCAGCCACATTCTTGGGAGATGAGGGGACAGCAGGAGGGGCGGGGCTGGGAGGACAAGGAACCGGAGCTGGAGCCGCCGGAACCTTGACTTCCACCCTCTCAGAGGTGGGTGGGGGCTTCTGGGAGACAGGTGCCGAATCTGCCTCCTTGCGGATCACCTGAATCGGGATGTGTCCAGGAAGGAGATCCGGTCCAACTGGGCCTGGCTTGCTTTCGGGTTTGTTTTCAGGTTGGGGAACAGGTGAAGATTCTCGATGAGTCATGGGCTGCTGAGAAGAGAGGCAAGGACACAAAGATATTTTTAATAACCGGCTGAAGGGCTTGGCGGTTGTTTGTAGCTAGTACTACTGACTATGAAGAAAACTGAGGAATGGCTCTAACAGTATAAAAGAGATTTTCAAAGTCAACCACATACTGTTACAGAACGAAAACCTACTGAGCATGTGTGGGACCGAACCACTCATTTCCATTCGTCACCCTGGACTGTGTGTCTGTTACCCCCTCACTGAATTTTTCTGTAGATGGTATTCTTAGGGCAACAAAAAGAAAACCTATATAGTTTTCAAAAATGAAAACTCGCTCACCAAAAACCTCGCTGACTGCCGAGCTAGTTTAGCTCCAAGCAAAGTCCTGCGTGACTCAGAATCTTGGCGAGGCAGCCATGCGGGAGGAACTGCCACAACCTCCCTGACGCTGGGGCGGGGGGGGGGGACCGTCTCTGTTCCGGGGGGACAGTCCCACGTCCTGTTTCAGAAAAGGTGTAATCTGCTTTTTTAAAAATCTACGACAGCCTTGTGGTTTCTGCCCAGACTGATGTATTTTTCTGAGAAAAGCAAGATGCCCAAAATAGTTAACTCTGGGAGGATTTCGCAGGGTGCATCTGCGCCAACGCTCAGCTGTGTGTCTCCACGCTGACTCCTGGCTACCCAGGCCGAGATGCTTTTTAAGGTAACTGCAAGCGGTAGTTTTAGAATGAGCTGTGCTTAAAACAAGTATCTTGGCTCTGCTTGCATTTCAGGGAACATCTCACCCCCCTTTTCTGACTGAAGTAGAGTTGACAGACAATGCTCTGTTAGCTTCAGGAGCACAACCCAGTGACTCGACAGTTCCACACGTTCTGTGGTGCTCACCAGAGTAAGTAGAGTCGCTGTCTGTTCCCATATTATTGACTATATTCTCTACACTGTACTTTCCATCCCTGTGATTTTGTAACTGGAAGTCTGTACCTCCTAATCCTCTTCATATTCCACCCATCCCCCCCACATACCTCCCTGCTGGCAACCATGAGTTTGTTCTCTGCCTTTAAGAGTCTGCTTGTTTTGTTTGCTCTTTTGTTTTGTTTTTTAGATTCCACATATGAGTGAAATCGTATGGTATTTCTCTTTCTCCAACTTATTTCATTTTAGCTGACACCCTCTAGGTCTGTGTTGCTGCAAATGGCAAGATTTCATTCTTTTTCACGGCTGAGTAATATTCCAGTGTATATGCATACCACATCTGCTTTATCCATTCATCTATCGACGGACATTTGGGCAGCTTCCGTATCCAGGCCATTGTGAATAATGCAATACACACAGGGGTGCATACAGCTTTTCTCAGTAGTGTTTTTGCCAAATCCCTTTAAAAATCTCACACATCCTCATTTCATCAACTGGGGAATAAGAGTTTGACTACATGATTTCTAAAGTACTCCCAATTTAAGATACTAAATTCCACTATAATGTTGTTAGGTCAAATCTTTGCAAACCTTCAAAAAGAAATCTTTGAACAAGCGCTAAAAGGGAGGGCATCACTAACGAGGTTAAGGAAGAAATAGGACTAAATATTGTTTCGCTGGTTCTGGGGAGTATATGGGAAAGATAGGAGGGAAGCGTTTCTAGCTCTGCACATGGGCATGACTTCCTGGGATTCCTGAGCCCAAGTTAGGATCTGGTGGCTACTTAGCCATCTGAACACCAAGAACCCCTTTTCCATCAGACCTCTTTTGCCAACGTGGACGTTCTCAACTCTGGGTCTTACCACTCATGAACCAGCCACACACCCCTGCTTTGAGTTTTAAAATGATCCCTGGGTAAGAAAAATGACTTCAGAAACTCTTAAGAGGGGTTGCTCTACAGCTTGTCCTCTTTGAAAATGTCAAGGTCATGAAAGCAAAGGAAGTCTGAAGAACTGTTCCAGACTGAAGGAGACTGAAGAGAAATGATATCTAAATGCAGTGCTCATGATCCTAGATTAGATCCTGGACTGGGGAAGCTGCTATCATGGAGATTTGAAAGTGGACTAGGTATCTGATAACAATGTTGTAAGGACATTAAGTTTCCTGATTCTGATCATTGGACTGTGGTTATGAATGAGGTCTTTCTTAGGAAAATATTTGCTGAATTATTTATGGGTAAAGGGGCACAATATCTACAATTGAATCTCCAAGAAAGAAACCACATCAACGATACATATCGAAATAAGAAATGGTAAAGTAAATACAGCAAAATGCTAACAATGAATGTACATGAAGGGTATACTGTGTTTCTTTGTATGATTCTTATAACTCCTCTGTAAGGTTGAAATTATTTCCAAATAAAGAAGCTAAAAAAAGAACCATGGGATGGTGTTAGCACCATGTATAGTAAGACACCCTGTGCATCTGCCTACGAGGGGCTTTCCTTCTAAAAACTGTGGCAGAGAACCAATTCGGCTGCTCAAGTTGGGGGGCTCAGGGCTGCTCAAGGCTCTGCTAAGCTATAAACTATGAAAACTAATGACCTCCTCCTCCTCCAGGATGTGCCCTACGAGTTGCCCCTGAAGGATGAATGGGTATGTGCCTGGGACTTCACCAGACTGGAAAGGTTCCCAGGCAGCCAGCCAGCCAGCCAGCTCATCATCACTCAGGCAACATGGTCCTTTACCCCAAAGGAGAGAGGGGCAAGACAGGGCCCTGTCGTCAAGCTCGGAGCCGAACAGGTGAGATCAACACTTCTGGAATGCAGAGAGTAAGCCACGCCAAGCCGTAAGGGACCGTGATGGGATGCCGTGAGGAAGAGGAGGCGGCTCCACGGAAGAGGCAAGACTGGCTGGTCCCTCAGAGGGTGGGGAGAACATGGGTTGGGACGCCATTTCAGGGAGCTGGCTCAGCATGGGCAAAGGCACAGAGGTAGGAAGAGGAGAAAGGGCTTGCAGAGCAGAGAAGGGATATCCGTGAGGAAGGAGACAAGCTGGAAGACCGGAGACGAGGCTGGGGCTGGGGTGTGGAAGGGGTCTGAAGGGCCCTGAAGAAATGGGGTGGGCACTAAAGTACCCAGATCGCAGGTGTGTGTGACACTATACACGCGGCCCAGCTATCTGCCCCCCCGGGGACGGGGGTGCGCACGGAGGTTCTGCCCTAAAGGCGGCCGCAGTGACCGATGAGCAGAAGCTGCAGGAAGTACTGAGCGCTCCCGGCGCCTGCCCTGCATTTCTGCGGATGACCGGCCAATTCCCGATCTCACTTCCCCCAGTAACACGTGTGTGAGCCAGTGAGGACCCGCGGAGGACCCAGGGCACCTGCCCATCGCTGCTCGGCCCCCGGACAGCGGCTGCCGGAGCCAGTCTGCGGACACCGACTCCGTACCTGGGGCCTGTCGACCACGGTGTGCACGCGGTGCGGTGACGGCGAGTGCACTGGTGTGCTGCTCCTGGCTGGAGAGCCCTCCCGGCTGGACGCACCCCGCACGGGTGACCGGAATGGGGACGCTGCTGCCATGGGCCGGGGCTCCCACTCATCCCCCGGGACCCGGGGGTACATCGGCTGGTAGGTCTGGTATTCAGCGTGCGGAGCTGGGTAGTGGGTCTTCTGGGCTTGGTGGAAGGAAGGCTGGGCTGCTGGCCGGGTGACATTCTGCTCGTGGATCACAGGGATGGGGATGTAGCCCCGGGGGAGCTGGTGACTCCCCAGGCTGCTCCTGCCGGAGGAGGAGGGCAGGCTGGCCGAGGAGGAGGAGGACGAGCAGTCCGAAGCAGCTGGAGACTGGCATCGCTGCAAGACACAGAGAGGAGAGGCAAGAGTGACCCTCTGCCCTGGTGCCCCGACCTGGCCTCCTTTATGCGCCTGCTCAGGGTAACACATCCGGACCTTCTGCCTATAAACCTTCCCATCTCCAAAATGTACTCCTAGGACTCGGGGCTCTGAGCGAGCCAAGGGGCATTCCAATTCTTAGCAGCTCCACAGACTTTTAAAAAATAATTAAGTAGAGAGAGCACACCAGAGTGGAGTCGGGGGACAGAGGGAGAGGGAGGAGCAGACTCCCTGCTCAGCAGGGAGCCTGACATGCGGCTCCATCCCAGCACCCTGAGATCACGACCTGAGCCAAAGGCAGACACTTAACTGACTGAGCCACCCAGGCGTCCCTCGATAGCCTTTTGAGAATCTAAAGTATGGAAAAAATGCCCCTTTGTCGCCGAGCTGACTAGAAGATCCAGTAAGACCATCTGTGGCTGTGCCTCAGCCCAGGGCCGCGCACAGAAGTGCTCAATGTGCCGCTTGTGTCGTTGCTACTCCTGTTGTTACCGATGTCACCTCTCTCTCTAACCCTTTCCTCGAATCTACAGAGGATGCTGCCGGGCACAAGGAAGCAGTACATCCCGCGTGGTCCGACGCAGGCCAGCCCCTGGACCGCCTAGAAAATCAGGTGGGTGTTCCCCTAGCTGGCTTCAAAGGACCCTGTTCAGATTTCTCTGATTCATGTGTCACTTCTGATTTTTACAACAAAATATTGCAAATACAGGTACTCCTCCGAGAAAGGAAAAGACAGAGCCAAAGGAGGCAAGGCTAACTCTGGGCACAGACGCGGAGGGGGATGAGCGCTCGTGAACACTGCCGGTGCACACAACTGGACACTCGGCAGATGGGAAGACCAGAGGGCCTACTGCTCGGGGATCCTACTGGGGTCCACTGGCCCTCAAATCCCAGCTAAGAACTGGATTAAGAACTCTTTAGTTATTAGTGCACTGAAGCATGGGCTTCAGGCTTAAATAAAACCCTACTGTCGAACAGCGGACTTCCCGACTCCTTATTTTGGGTTTTCTTTTTTTTTCCTTTTTAAGATTTTATTTATTTATTTATTTATTTATTTATTTATTTGAAAGAGAGACAGATCAAGCCCGAGACAGCACGAGAGAGCACAAGCAGGGAGGAGAGGGAGAAGCAGGTTCCTGCTGAGCAGGGAGCCCAACACGGGGCTCGATCTTAGGACCTCGGGATCACGACCTGAGCCAAAGGCGGGTGCTTAACCGACTGAGCCACCCAGGTGCCCCTTTGGGGTTCCTTTTAAACCACGGGACGCTGTGTGGGCAGGTATGCCACCTCATTTTCCTATCGACACAGTTCCAAGCAGTTGTTTCGGCACAGAGAGCCGGGAGGAGGAAGCAGCGCCAGATTAGGAGGCAGGAGGCTAGGCTTCCGGTCCCAGAAATGCCACACTCCCACCTTTATACATTTGGACCAAGCCGTTTATCCTCCTGAACCCCAAGTCCTTAACCACAAGAATAAGCCGTGACCCCTGCCTGTGGGGTCACACACCTGTGAAACGCTGGGGACAATGTGGGGGCAGTCATGCTCTTTGCTGGGTGACCTCTGCTGCTGCAGGCCAGGCCTGGATGCCCTGCATGGGAGCCGGTGTCTGGCCCAGAGTCTGGGGCCAGCCTGGAACACACTGGCTCGCTCTCCTTACCTCAGGTCTGTGGGAGCCTGGGGGCTGGGCTGCCGCAGCTGCTGCCACCGCCTGTCCACACTGTTTATCTGGCTGGGTGGCTTCCGCCACACCCCGCAGAGGTGACTGGGACCTCTGAGGAGCCTCTGTGGCCGCCTCGGTTCGGAATCGCTGTGTCCCTGGCTGGGGACACACAAAGGAAGGGCGTGGCTGCCGGCCCTCGGCGCCTTCGTGGAGGACAGGAATGGCAATGTAGCCTGGTCGGAGCTGGGGGTACACGGCGTGGCCTTCCCGGGGGGCCAGCAGCCTGGGGCCCTCCTGGGAAGGGCCATTTGCGGAGGATGGTGCTTCCTGCAACACGAAAAGGACAAACAGTCTGGTTAGGAACTGGGAAGAAAATACCCCAAAGAGGCAAAAACATGGTGCTAAGTGCCATCTTCCAGAGTGATTCTGGGCCCCCATCCCCCCAGACCTCCGGCATCCGCCAAGCCAGCTGAGCACAGAGGGCAAGGCTGCTCGCAGGCACCCTCTGCGTCTGCCAGATGTCACCCCTCTCCACTCCACGACAAGGCCGCTGTATGGCCAGCAGTTTACGAGTCAGGGACATCAAGAGAAAGCAGCTGAGCCACGGTATCTGCTGAGCACAGGGAGGTCCCAATTTCCGAAACTGGTCACACAGGTTTCTTTGATGGGTGACAACCGGCAGCAGTATGTAGGAGAGCCACTGACTGTCCCCCAAAATCAGAGACGCAGATCAGAAGGTGCGAGGATGAGTCAAGGCCAGCTCACTAAATTACAGCCAGCTTCCCCGCTTCCTCAAAGGTCCTAGCGTTTCCTAACAACGCAGGGTTGTGCTGCACCCAAACACAGGCCGCAGCTTGGACACCCTTGCAGAGAGGCGGCAGTGGGGCGAGGCTGCCTACCCGGGGACATTTCTGGAACAAGCTGCAAGAGAGGGAGGTAAGAAGGCACACATGGGCAGCAGAGCAGGAGAACAAATTACGGAGGATGAACTATGCTGGTCTGAGGAGGCCAACAAAGGCTGCTCTGGCGAGGAGTGGCTGGGGTCCCTCTCGTGTCCTCTCATGAAGTTGTCCCTTCAGCCGCCTAGCTATTTTGGGACCCTTGAGAAGGCCAGGTTCCAGATGTACCACAGAGAAAGATCTTGTTTCAGACAACAAGGCCGGCCCGTCACTCACGGGGCAATGTCATTTCTCACCACGGGCTGAGCAACCAAAGTCAGGGACCCCTAAGGCTTCGAGTCTTGACGATCTCCTGAACCCTCCTCCAGGGTCCTTTACGCAGCAGGACGCTGTGCAACTGTGCCGCTCACACACACCCGGCTAGGTCAACGATGAAGAAGAGCGATCCTTCCTTAAGGAGGTCTCTCCCCAAACTGCAACAAATGCCAAAGCCTGAGAATCTAGGAGCCTGCAGGGTCTAATTCTTGCTGCCGCAAAACCAGCAGCAAGTAAGGAAAGCTGATTTGCATTTTGAGTGATCGACCATTGTAATTTTGCCTTGTTTCTGGGTTCCTGGGCAACAGGCAGCAGGGGTGGACCCTGGAATTTAGCTCTTTCAGACCCCGTCACCTGCTTCTCTCCCTCTGAGCCCCTGCCCCCGGCCTCCTGCACACAGGAGAGGCAAGGGTGTCGCTGTGTCCTTGGGGACACCAGCAGACAGGCACTCTCAGATTAGAATACCCACGTGCTCAGGGTGGCGGCATTATTTTAGCCTGCTTAGCCCTTGGGTCACCCCAGAGCAGGCCGTGGGTTCAGGCCTCAGATTCAGAAGCCAATTGCTGCCGTGAGACGGGCACCGGAAGGGAAACGGCAAGAGGTGCGGAGGACACCCAGCGCTACTCGGTGCCGACTCCTAACCCGCCATCTCGGCATGGGATCCCCTCACCGGGGTGCCCCTCCTTCCAGCCTGAAGCAGGGGCCCGGACAAGTCCTGGGCATCTTCTTTGCTTGCTGCCTGGGGGCTCCCCGTTCCCTCCCGGCCACGTACAAAGGCCTCAGCTCTGTGCACAATCCTCGGGCAGGGCAGTTAGGAAGCCCTCATCCACTGACTACCTCCCAGTGACCATCTAGCTACCCAGATGCTGGGTACTGTGGGCTCACCAGACCAGCAATGCATGATCCCTGCCGACTAGGGGCTTACAAGGAAGTCTGAGACAGCAGGAAACACACGGGAACCAAAACCACCCGGAGAGCATGGGAGGCTCTGCAGATGGGGGGAAATGCACAGGCTTTTCTAGCTGGGATGGGGCCGTCCCAGAGAGGATGCCAGTGATTCTGACCTCTATTGGTAACAGTTCTGTGATCTGGGATAATTCTCTTAACCTATGAGCTTTCATTCCCTTATCTAGAAAATGGGGCTAGCACCACCCAACTCGCAGGACCACTGGGAGGTTTTATGAGAGCATGTGCAAGAAGGATGCACAGAAGGCAGCGACGCCTGTGAGCTTCCCTCCCGGAAAATGTGCACAATCGTGCTGCGCAGACCGCAAAGTGTCAAAGGAATCAAAACCGAAGGACAAAGCTAACTGATAGAAGATTCACAGTGGGGGCTGCCCCGTAGGAAATGGGAGTCACTGGGAGGGCGTTGAACCTTCTGTGAGGACGGAAGTGTTCTTTTCTGCATGGTGGTAAACAGGCAGACAACTATGTACAAACCTATCAAAGCATACACTTCCCGGGAGCCCCTGCGCTGTCCAGCCCCTGCCACATTCCACCCACACGATCCGATTTTAACAGGTGAGGGCTGCCAACCCCTCCAGCCCCGCAAAGCTGGCTGTTAGCTGTGCCTCCAACTCAGCCCCTTCCAGGGCCTGGAAACCTTAGATGGACCTGGCTGAGGCTTGGCTCCCCCTGGGGGAAGCCCCTGGATCCAGAAGGCATGGCAGCTGCCCGCCCAGAGCTGCACATTTTATGCCTCTCACTGAACAGATTCTGTACAACTACAAGAGAAAAGGGAAGACAAAGGCTGGAGGGCAGGAAGGAGGGAGGAAGGAAGACCAAGCACTTCCTCCTGCGCAGACGAGGTGACAGTGGGGCCTGCCTCCTGGAGCCAGCAGGCCTCCTGGGTCTGGGAGGAAGTGCCTGGTCTTGGTGGTTTGGTTGGTGGAGGAACACTGAGGTCACTGGAGGTGGGGTGGGGAGTCCGAGCAGCAGAGGGAAGGGGGACAGCACGTGAGGGTAAGTGCTGAGCTAATGAAAGCAAGGCCGGAGCCCAGAGGCCTGACATCCACCGCCTGAGGGCTGCTGACAAGAGAGGCCTCAGCAAGACAGGAGGGACCGGAAGGAGAAACCAGGACACGTCGGGGAAACACGGGGATGAGTCCAGGATGAGAGCGAGGAAGGGAAGGCAAAGCAGGGGCTGAGGGCATGGAAAGGAAGGGTGACCCAGGGAGGCGAGCGGGAGGAGGAAGAATGGAAAGGCCTGTGTGGTTGGCAGAACAGCCGCAGCGAGGGGAAGGGGCACCACCAAGACCCGAGCCCTGAGCCTGGGGTTGACCGGGTGATGGTGCTGACGGCTGCGAGGGTTAAGTGGCTAGAGGCCCTGACGTTCTGCACTCTGGGTTCTGTGTGAGTTGACCCATTTAATAAAGAACCCCAGGTCTCTTCATGAGTCTCCCATCGAAAAGAATGCTCCCGTTCCAGTCTGATTGGGGTTTTGTTTAGAAAAACACTTCGGGGAAAGTAGAAAAACCACATTGGCTTTACAGAGTCCAAGACTAAGCACTTGTACAGGAAGGGATAATTTAAAGCAGCAACGAAGTTCCCACCTAGACAAGATCCGTGCGAGGAACACTGACGCCCCCCTCTACCCCCGAGCCCGCTCTGCTATCATTAGAGCCCTCTCAGTAGCAGGTGCTTCAGTGCTGACTGACCAAAAAGCACCACCTGAAAGAGTTCAATTGCCTGTCCTGTCTTCTATGGTGCTTTCATCACAATCTAACAAAAAAAGACATTTTTTTAAAACGAGAAAAGTGGGGCGCTTGGGTGGCTCGGTTGGTGAAGGTTCCAACTCTTGATCTCAGCTCAGGTCTTGATCTCAGGGTCATGAGTTCAAGCCACTTGCTGGGCTCTAAGCTGGGCGTGGAGCCTACTTTAAAAAAATAAATAAAACGAAAAAAGTAAAAGAGACAGATGTTACAGTTCCTGGTTCTCGCAGAATGAGAACACGCCTCCTCAGTCCCCCAAGAAGTTCCAGCAAGGAGCCTAGTGGTTAGGCCAGCATCCTTGATACAGGACCCCTGACTTGGCCCCTTCCCACCTCAGTGGGGACCAGGGACCACCCCTCTTGGTGGGGGGTCTCTGGGGAGGGAGGGGGGTGAGCCGCGATCATGTGACCAGGCAGCCGCTGCTTCTAAAGGTGTAATGACTGCACTCCAGGAACGACTTTCCAGTGCAGCTCAGCTCATCTTTATCTTTGGGCAAAGACGTCAGGAATCCGTATATATGAGGTCTGATTAGGAAATAAGACTTTCACCGCTTATCTCACTACATTCATTTATAAAATGAATTGGTTCATTCTTCTCCCTTGCTTTGCACTGCAACTGCAGTAAAATCTTGAGGTGTATCTCAGGGCACTCAACAACCCTATGAGATGGCCAGGATAAGAAGCAGAGAAAATTACCCCAAATGAGCCAAAATATGCCCTATTAAGTATAAGGTATTATTATTAGAGAAGCCTGGGGTCAGACTCGGAGCTTGGGTGAGCCCTTGGACTTACGCAAGTCTTGTTTGCTTAAGAGTACTCTTAAGGGCACCAGAGTTTTGCTGCTGGTTTTTATTAACAATGTGGGCACTAACGGGGTAGCTAGGGGATGTGGAAAGAGAGGGCGGTGGGTCCTAATCCTGGATCTGCCCCTAAATATGTGTGTCATATGAGCAACTTACATCCCCTCTCTGGACTTTACTCCCCTCAGCTGTAAGATGAAGGGGAGGCCCAGATACTCTGTGGTTCTCAGACTTGAGGTGGAATCAGGAGCACCCAGAAAATCCATAAAAATGCAGACCCTAAGCCCAACCTGGACTGCACTGAGAAACACTGATCTATGTGAAGTTCCTTCCTGCTCTGGTGTCTTCATGGCGCTTATTCTAGCGCCAAATATCTACATAAAGCTCAAAAACAAGGAAAAGTTGCTGTCACAGGAATCTAAAAATGACCACTCTTAACTGTGTTCCATTAAATCATAATAGAAGTCACTGGGATTCAAGGTGTCCCAATGTTTCATGTCCCAAATGAAGAGGTGGCCACTGACCCCTGGAAGGACTCCTTGTGCCTCTCTCTCTCTCTCTCTTTTTTTTTGTGTTAAAGACTTATTTATTTCAGTGACAGAGTGTGAGCAAAGGGCGGGGGTTGCAGAGAAGAGAGAGAGAGAGAGAGAGAGAGAGAGAGAGAGAGAGGGAAAATCTCAAGCAGACTCTCCACTGAGAGCAGAGGGCATGGGGCTCGATCTCCCGACCCTGAGATCACACTTGAGCTGAAAACACGGATCGGGGAGCCACCCTGGAGCCCCAGGACTCCTAGTGCCTCAGAAGCAGGGCAAGAACAGCCACTCTTGGGTACCTACGAAGCATATGCCAACCACCGTGCTGGACGCTGCACTTGCATAGCCTTCGCGGCTTTGGGGACAGCGGGGAGCAGGGTTTGCCTTGACCTATCCACAGTCAGTTCCCTGTTCACTGAGGGGCCTCTGAACCCATCAACCCCCGACCTCAACTCCGTGGCACAGCACTCTCCAAAGTGCTCTCAGCACCCACAAGGCACAGCCCCCGCCCGTGTGGGCTGAACGAAGGGTACCAGGAGCAGAGGTTGACTTTCAGGGCTGCCCCGGAGCACTGCTGCCTCCACAGCCCTGGAGCCTCAAGTAGGACACAGATCCAGTAACTGGGTTTTGGGGCCAGAAGACCCTTCACAACGGTCAGGTGTTGACTTTTACTAATGACACCTCGAAACTTCTGAAACAAAGAAAACGAGATGGAGGAAAGCAGGAACCCTGAACTCCCCATGAATCTAGGGCCTGGATCGAAATCGAGTAGCCTGGCTCCCTTCCAGCAGGCAGGAAACAAAACAAAAGAAAAACTTCCTTCTAAAGCACACACAGTTGAGCTTCAACATCCTTCCAAGACTTTGTTTGGTGTGCTCAGGCCATGGAAATGAATTAAGTATTATTGCCAATTTGATATATCCCTCAGCCAAACTCAGTTCCCACTGCATTGTGATAAAGAGTCTCTCCCTCCGTCCAAGTCTGGGCACATAATGGACACCAGGCAAATTCTGAACAGCAGGCAAAATCCACCTCCTCAGAAGTCCGTGTACGGTGCTGCTCATAAGACAAGAGTCCATGCTTCACAACGTCTGGCCGCAGCCCAGTGACAGGGCGGGTCTGACTGCCAGTTACCACAGCACACAGATTTTTATCCTCGGATCACTGAGACAGGTGGGCCCCTACTGGGGAAAACTTTCTATAGGATGAAACTTAACACTTCTTCTCTTTGAGCCGTGTCCAAACAAGCAGGAATGACCCGGGGTGAGCCCCGGGCTTGAAGCTGTCACCCTGAGCTGCGGTCCCCCCGCTCCCCAGCTCTGTGCCCTCAGACAGGACTCCCGGCTTCCAAGACTCAGTTTCTCCAGCTGTAAAAGCCCCTAGAGCTCCCAGGGGTGTTTGCAAAACTTAAGTGAAATAAGGTATAAGAAAGGCTTTGTAAGCTGAGACTGCCCCAAGCCCTACACAATCATGTTCCTTCATTCCCCAAATGGTTATTGACAGACCCAGCTTTTCGGAGCAACAGTTGGTCAAGCCTAGAGTGTACAACGCCTAAAACCTCAGTGGTCTCGCCAGTCGGTAATAAACCTGTTAGAGTTAGAAGCCCCTTTATCCGAGAGTCTTAAGGACATGAATTGGCAAGGGTGCGATTTTCTCTGCTGGGAACTTATCTAATGCTTTACAATCTGGAATCAAACACAGCCCTAAACTCCTGCCCCCCTCCAAGAAGCCCCAGCCCAGCCACTCTGAAGACACCCGCCTGGAGGACCAATCCACACTCAACTTGCACTGACCGTGGCTCCTTGCACGCGTGCCCCGAGACCTAGTGAGAAAGCCCAGGACAGGCCGGGGCAGGAGGATCTGTCTGGGAGCAGACCCTCTCCCGGCGTCTCACCGACAATCTCAGTGGGTCCCCCAGCAGGGTGTGCGGGCACCTTCCAGACCAGGCACCACAGACCACGGCTGGCATTTTGGCATCAGCCTCCCACTCCCTGTTTCCCTCACCCCCTGGAGCCCTCCTCAAGGATTCCATGTAGCAGGTGTGGCCCAAGGTCACACGGGCAGTTACCAGGCTGAGAACCCCGGTCACCCGACGCCCAGCTCCCGAACTCATGGCTTCAGGGAAATGAAAACCCTAGCTAGTTCCTCTTCAGAAAAAAGGAGCAGGGATACCTGCTCTAAGGATCTGAAATCATGAATCACAGGTGGAAAATTACCTGAAATTTCCATATCAGGAAGCAAACCATCTAAAGTTACATAAAGAGACTCCCTCACGGTTCATTCCATGGGTTTCGCAAGGACTGGTCTCAGATGGAGGTGGAACCCTGACGAATCACGTAACTCTGCCATCTGCTAGACACCAACTATGCAAGTGTTCGCTGGTATCAGGGTGCAGGGCTTCACGAGATATGCATTTTGTACAAAATCACCCCAACACACACAACTCTCTAGTTCACCACCGGCAGGGAGGGCAAGGGCCCCTTAAACCAAGGGTAGCTGCCTTGAGGGGAATTCCTGGGGACTCGCCTCCCCACCCTAAGCAGCTGCTCAAGGCATTCCTCCAACAACCACACCCCCCCAAGAAGGTGGTGGCAAGTAGCAACCCCCCCCTCTCCTTCCACCTGCACTGACATTTCCACCCCTTAGAGCTGGGTCCAGAACAGCTGTGCAAATGGCCAGCCCTGGTTAACATGACTCAGTTTCCCCACAACACTGACTGGGCACCTCGCTCCTGCCTGGCAACTGTCCTGGGGTCTGTACAGAGATATGGAGGGAGACACTCCCCTAAAGGAGTCTAGATTGAGGTTAACACCCCACCCCACGCCGTAGAGGCCAGGAAACAGTGTCTCCTGGCCTACCTTGGCTGGGGGAGATCAGGGATAAAGCTGGTTGGGGCTGTGGGCCACAGGTTTGGTTGAGGCTCCAGAAGGCCCAACAGCCTTCATCTAACCTCTGCCCCTGTTGTGTCCCCGAGTTATGTGGGGCATGGGAACCCCAGGAAAGGGTCCTGAGGGCATCTAGACACTAGTTGAAAGACAGCCACCTTGGGTGGTACAAAGGTGTAAGAGGCCTTGCTTCTGAGAAAAAAAGACTTGAGGCCGAACTGGGAGCCAAAAGACCCATGTCCAGGCAGATCTGTCTGCCGTGTGGTGACTCCTCTCCTACTCCTCAGTGGAGGCTCTGATTGTCCCCACGGATTGAACACACGTGTCCAGTTGGGCCCTGACTGGTCACCTTCCTTGCACTAGCCCCCTGGTCCTTGCACTCCTGCTGGACAGGGAAGGTGGTGTTCCCATTCTATAGAAGGGGAGACTGAGGTTCACACGGGATGAGTGATTTATCTGAGATCACCAGAACCCAGGTTTGTCTGACATCGAGGCTGGGGATGTGTTAACCCTTTCACTATTCCCGCCACACCCATATAATCTGTCACAATAATTGTGGCTAATGTCTTCAAACCCTTCATCTTCCCAGGGTAAAACGCAGCAGGGGAGAAAGCATTTAGTTTTGCCCCATCCAGCTGGGCTGAGGCTCAAGACCTGGAACATTCAGTTCAAGTATGCTCTGGGCCAGGGAGCCAGTGCTTGGTGCTGAGTCACTGCCTGGCTGAGGCAGGGCCTTGAGAGGGCCGGCGATCCGCTCAATTCTGACTCACCACAGCCCCAAGCGCCCATCGTGGGGCCTCTGGAGGGAGAAAACCCAGTTCTATCCGGGCCCAAAGCTGGTCCCCCCTTGACACTCAGGGTCTGTGGGATGAATTTGGAAGATTCAAGAAGGGATGTGGCTGCCTTGTCTTCTGCACACATACATTCTTTCCTAGCCTCCTGCTGTTTGGATTTAACTATTCACTCATCCATCCAGTGTCCAAGAAGAATCTTTAAAATGACGGGGGGAAAAAAAAGTCTACAACTGGACCTTAATGAACACAGAGGACATGATTTCAAAATAGGAAATGGCTGTGCTCCAACAGGATGCTCGGGAATTTTCAGGGGCGAGTCTCCCCTCTGGCGCCGGGGACACGGCTCTGGGCCGGGAGCTCTGGGCCGGCCACTCTGCTTTCAGGCCCTTGACGAAGGCAGTGAGCAATCTGTCATTCTGGGCTTTTCTGAACTGACCGTGAATAAGAAGCCTCACTGTGCACTCTCTGGTCTTACTGCCAGCCACATGGGGGAAAAGAGAGAGAGGGAGAGACTCCTTTGAGGCTGCTCTCTGTGCAGCTGGGCATTAGCAGTGTCTGGCTGCTGGGAGCTCCCAGCCTCTCCAGCTCGTCTGTTCCAAGATGCTGTGTCCCTGGTGAGGACAAAAAAGAGCTTCTCCAGACTCCTAAGGATGAACTTAGGAAATCAATACTTCAGTCCTTTGTAGAGAAAAGGCCATTTAGAAATGCAGTAAAAAGGAACCTGCCCCCCCCAGGGGGGGGGGCTTGGGGAGCCCAGGACAATTCAGTGCTTAGAAACCGACAGAAGGCTTCCAGCAACTTCCACTAACTCTGGGCTCGAGCCTGCACTTCAATAAGGGTGGCTTTCCTTTTACCAGCCTGTCCACTCCGGAGCCTGGCCCAGGTTTTACCCTTCTCCACACAGAATCATCTACTGAGACTGGAGACCCTGCCAGGCACTGAGCGGCAGAAAGATGACAGGAAGATGACAGTGGCGGGCTGCCTCCCCCACCCCCAACTCTCAGCCCACGGGGACTAGACCCCGAGGCGAAGCAGACAAGTGCCGCCTTTTGGAAGAAAGATTCCAATCCAAGTAACCTGTAGTCTGGAGCAGGGACAGCCCCCTTCCAACCGGAGAGAGGTACATGTCAGAAATGGGGCGCGGAGAACAGCATCGAAGACGACCTGTCCTCCGAAGGGCGTTGGGCACCATGACTTGCAGAGAGCAGGCGCTCAGTACATTTCCGATGGAATGAATGAATGGAGACTTGGGCCCACCTCTTAGGTTCAGACCCAGGCTCAGGAAATGAGTGGTGTCTAATCTACTGGGGCCGTGCCTGGGGAGCTCAGAGCAGAAAGGAGTTCTGAGAAGCAGCCAGGCCCACTGGGGGCGAGGCTATCTGTCACCCCTCCTGACCCCCCCCCCAGGTGAGGGGAAAACCTCTGGCCACAACAGTCTTTCCATGGTGTCACAGCTGACAGGCCTTGGATGCATCTAATAGTTTCCATCTTAGAGAGCTGTTCTGAGGGGTCAAAGAAGCAACGTTTGTAAAGCACCCAGCCAACATTTGGCACACATATATGCATATGCGTGTATGTGTGTACATAGAGAGACACGCACACAAAACTCTAAGGTTCATTCCATCCTAAAGAAATTCTCTCGTGAAGCTTTTGCAAGCTGTCTGGCTTCTAAGGCCCCTGAAGAAATCTTCACAGAAATATGTGAGGACTTAAAAACACCAGACATCTCACAAGGTCGCACAGTGCCAGGCAAGCAGTGAGGAACGAGGTCCACATTTGCAAAGGATGGGATTTGGGGTTTAGCTTCAAAAGTCCAGCTGTGGGGGCGCCTGGGTGGCTCGGTGGATTAAAGCCTCTGCCTTCGGCTCAGGTCACGATCTCAGGGTCCTGGCATCGAGGCCCATATCGGGCTCTCTGCTCAGCGGGGAACCTGCTTCCTCCTCTCTCTGCCTGCCTCTCTGCCTACTTGTAATCTCTCTCTCTCTGTCAAATAAATAAATAAAATCTTAAAAAAAAAAAAAAGTCCAGCTGTGAGTTTGGGATTGGAGGCAGAAGAGGAGCCCGAACCAACAGTGGGGAGCTGGGAGGGGCTCGAGAATTCCAGTCAGAGGTTTCTTCAGGGCTCATCAGCACTAACGGGTCCTCATCAGAGCTTCCTAATAAGCAAGGCTTTTGTCTTCTGCTCCCAGTTTTCCTGGGTAAGATCTCTTAAATATTTAACAGCAACATTAAAGCAGCAAAAATGCGAGGGAGGAAGAGTACCTTTGGGTTATTCATGGTTTCCTATTTTTGACGATAAACACCAGACCATTTAAAAAGGTCAAGAGGAACTAATAAACATGTGGAGTGCCTTATGTAAGGCATCTGTGTGTCATTCCAGAAATGGGGACAGGAGGACAGTGCTGATCAAGCCTCGCGGGTGGTCTGAAGCTTTCCGACTCACAACCAGCCCCAAGAGCATCAAACAGCTAAGCCCTCCTTGGCCCTGGCTAATGTCAAATGCCGCCACAGCTCCTGGGTACCGGCTTTACCCTCGTAAAGGGCAAGTCTAATCTACAAAACAGGGGACAGATGATGGTCAGTTCTTGCATAAGCCAAACATAGGCTGTTCTTTGGAGGGTAAAATGAAGGTCTTGGATGAGCTGAACATCTGAGGCATCTGACCGTGCTCTTCACCCTCCCCCCGCCCAACAAATACCCGTTCGTCCATTGCAAAGGAATCTGCTCCCCCATCATGCAACTTGCTAGAAAATACAAAGGAGAGAATGGCCACTCATTTCCTGATGGTGCTCTGATTCTGCTAAGAGGCCCAAGAGCCTGCAATCGATCTGCCAAGAGCAGAATGATCTCATCTTTAAGAAAATTCAAGAGGCTCTGCTAAACCTAGAGCAGAAAATAAATGGGTCTCCCTACTTCAATCATAAGTCAAAACATTTCCAATTTCCTCTGAAGTCCGACTCAGGGCACTGCCACCCCCATAGTCACACTCGCACAACCCAGGCACCAGGGACCAAGAAGGACGATGGGGCCACAACGCAAAGGCTCTGCAGCTTAGATGTTAAGCAGGCACAGCTTGAGGGATTCCAGGGCCTGCTCGCAGGAAGACAGGCACTGAATTGCAGCTCCCTCCCCCTACAAAATGGGATCGCCAGTGGCTCCCAAATGCCAGTCTGGCAAAATCAGGATCATCAGGGAAACTTCTCTGATGTCCAGATGTCTGAGCCCTACCCTGAGAAATCTGATTCAACGTGGGGGATGAGAGAGCAGGTAGGGGATGACGCCGCTGGCAATCCATGTTCTTAAGAGGCTTCCCAGGAGACTGCTGGCCTTGGGGATCTGTGCCGGTGACCTCTAAGATCTGCAGAGCTAGAAGAGCCGTGCCCGTGGAGGGAGAAGGGTCTCCCTCTGGTGCCAGGAAGGTTTGTGAGAGAGCACCACAGCACCCCACTCCAAAGCCGCTGATCTTTGTTCAGTCAGGGGAGAAGAGGGAGGAGCGGCTGCACATCTTCAGACTCCAAAGTAAGTGCCAACCTCTCTGCCAGGGAAGGGGCCTAGACCGGAATGAACTTGCCAAGAGATTAGTGACGAACCCACGTGCGCAGAAAATCGACATCCAGGAAGACTGCAGGTGGGAAGGCACAGTTGCTCGGAGCGGAGCTGGATAAAGCCCAAAGTCTTAGCCTGTAGCCGCCCTGCCTCTTCGGCGAGGGGCAAGACACATGCTCTCACTTGCCCCCTCTGTAAATCTAGGGACAGAGAGTCACTCTAACTACCTCAAGGCGTTGTGGGAGGACCAACTCGAAAACCACAGAGTACAAGACTCAATGAAACACAAAGTTCTAGTCACTTCCTCTCCGTGGAAGCCATTCCTTTACCAACAAGGTTAGACTGCAAACATCCAGAGGCGGTCTTCCCCGCCGAGAAAGGGCTTCCTCTGTTTTTTCATGCTTAACGAATGGCTCTTTATTGACTGACCGCATCTCCTCTTGAAAATAAGGATGTTCAGGGGGTCCTCTTAGCTCAGCTCCTCCAAAATCACCCTCTGTTTCATGCCAGGGCCCCTTCTTGTTACGCATTAAGAAGCCAATTTCTAATATAAAACAATATTGAAGGATGTTCCGTTGTATTTAATCTGGAGGGAGATGCCATTCATGGAAGTGAAACTGAATTAGTCACCCTGATGTGCTGTGTATCTCAAAGCACTGGTATGAAAGCCGTGAAGCCCAAAGAGCCAATGAACCGAATGTTTATTCTCTCCTTAAGTCCTGGCGCCTTGCTGACAAACCTCCAGTAGAGAGAAACCTCCAGAGAAAGAGAACTCATTTCTTGAGTTACCACATCCAGTCATCACCATCCAAGTAATCCCAGCACAGAGGTCAGCCACGCAGGACTTGGTGGCCGGGAGGACACAAAGACAACCAAGTAGTCCAGCCTGCACGCTTCACAGCTTCACAAAAATTCTAGACACTTCTACCTTCTTCTGAGCAGATACCATGCCTCTTATCAGGACTTTCTGATGTAGTTCTCTTTGCTATTAGCACCCCCTGAGTGACCCTTGGAAACATACTTGAACTATCTGGGTTTCTTTCTCAGTAAAACAAAGAGGTTGAGCTAAAAGATCTTGATGGGCCTTTCAACTTCAAAATTCTGACTTAATTTTCAAATCCACTTTTCTGGCATCAGACATCTGATTTAGTGGCTGTTTTCTCTATTTGTCGAGAACAATAGTAACTCAACCTGTTTCCCCCCCTTAAAAAGGTTTATGAAACCACAGCCTAACCAATCTGCTGGATGGGTACACAAAGATCTCAGCTTGCTGGGCGAGTCTTATTCTGAAAACAAAGTGTTGGCAATTGGGGTTTATGCTACACTTACAGTGGCTATGTTCAAACTTGACCTTCACTCACAACAAAGGGTGCTGGCAGATTCTGACAGTCCCTGTCTCTATAGGAAGGAAGCCTCGAGAAATGATAATTTTACACCACACCAAAGATCACATCCATGCAGACTGCAGAAACAGGGCTCGTGTGAAATGTGCTTCAGTTTCACCCAATTATGGGCTGAACAGACACAAAAAAAGTATATATAATTATGCCCATCCCAGCTAATTACATACTCTTGTACTAATTTTCAGATAAAAATGTACAATTTATTTCTTATAAACGTAAGTTGCTGAATGTTCAACATCTCGCTGTTGGGCACCAGGTTTTCATCAATATTTTTAATTAAAAAAATGCCTAGAAATGACAGTGGATGATACAAATATTTCTTCTAAAATAATGATTTATAAAGCACTTTTAATTTTGTGAATTTTTAAATCTTCAAAACAACTGACCAGCTCTTTGTGGCTTTTTTTAAAAAAAATTTTCCCAGACAGCATAATGTGACCCTTTCTTTAAGCGTATTTCTTTTTTGCCAAGCTTTTTATTTTAAAATAGTTCAAATTTAGAGAAAATTGGAAGTATAGCACACTTAGCTATAATCTTTTAACAGACTGATTCCAAATTTCTATTTCCAAACTTTCATGCTCTTAAGGGTTAAAGAGCATATATCTTTGCATATACCTAAATGAGACATACTTCTTCTGCATTCACAAAAGAACTTCTATATTAGTTATTTGTGTATTAGAAACAAATCCTAGGTATTTTAATACCATAACAAGGAAAGGAATGGATGCCATTAAAAAAAAAAATTCTCTTTCATGCCAGTGTGAGGCAATGTCTTAAGGCAATGGTCAACCATGAGACAGTGTCACATCTTTAGTTTAGAAATTGCTTGGGAGAAGAACATCTTGTTTTCAACAAATCGTACTAGGATATATCCTTGTGGAAAACCGTTTCAAACAATAATACAATTTTAACTGCAGCTACAAAGACGGGGGGAAATGTTTTTACATCAGTCCCCTGAGTCACTCTGTGCCCAAGACAATAAAGTCAAGATGCCCCTCGACCTAGTCGAGGAACTTGAGGAGGCAAAATTCCTTCGAGACCACCCCCAAGCTTGCGAGGGGCCCCCTCCGGCGTCCGCCGAAGCGCGGACGGCAGTGAAAGCGGGACCTCGGCCCGGG
>LNAC01000001.1:11106246-11133167 GCA_002007465.1 Ailurus styani
GGCCCCCGCCCCCCCGCCCCTCCCCCCCCCCGTCCCTTCCTCCGCCGCCCCGGGTGTTCCCGGGCCGAGCCTGGCCGGCGGGGCGGGCCGCCTCCGGGGCGTCGTCGGTGCGCGCTGGGCCGGTTTCGGTTTTCAGACTCTCTCCTGCGCTTGGAGCCGAGTGGGTGTTCCCTGGACTGGGACTCGGCGCGCGGGGTGCCTGCTGCCGCTCCTTCCTATAAAAACAAAGTCATCGTGAGCCTTTAAAGTCGTGGGTTTTAAACTAGAGTCTCGCCCACCCCCTTTGCGCCCTTATACATGATACTCGGGGACACTGGCGTCCCTCAAGTACGTTTTAATCACTTTTTTTCAAGGGCCTGAGGAGCTCCGGCATGTTGATCTGACACCATAACAAAGCCAGGGAGAAAATCCAAGTACAAATAGAAACTCACCTGCCTTCTTCGGAAGCCTAAAAAAAGATTGCGTCAGCCGTGGTTTTTTTGCATCTCAAATATACAAACGATCGTTGCAGTGAACAACTTTAAAGACGAATCGCCTTCTTTTGGGTTTGGATCTTTTTTATGGTAGAGATTGTTTCTTGCTATCTTAAATCCTGACCTTCATTTGGGAGGTGGGGACCAAGTCCAACCAAGAAAAATCGTTGTTTGGTTGATTCAGTGGTGGTGGTGCTTGTAACCTAAACCAAGCAGTTCCCAGGAAGAGCATGTGCCCCCAGAGGGAGAATTTGGAGGAGATTCCATTTCAGATTCTTAGGCAGGCAGACTCATTCCTTGCCCCAGAAATATTTTGGGAAGTTGCTTTCATTAAAAAGAAAACCACAGGTCCAAAATGGTGTTACTTGGGCCAGGCCGAGTCACCAAACCAGGGCTTAATACCTAACCTAATTTCAGTTTCGACCTCCCCCAGAAATATGTCTAAACCTGTCAATCAGGAATTTTCTGATAAGCACAAAGAGGTAATCTGTTGCTGGGCCTTCTCTATCCCCCAAGGAGGATGAGGTTATTTGCAAAGTAAGAACCCCTGCCCTTCCTCCTAAGGGAAGATGATCTTGCCTGAAACAATCCTTTTTTTCGTCTTCTTCTTCCTCCTCCTCCTTTGTTGCCTCACCCTCCTTTTTATAAAAATCTTCCATTTTGTACAAATCCTCAGAGCATCTATTTGCTAGATGGGATGTTGCTTGATTCATGAATCTTTTAATAAAGTCAATTAGATCTTCAATTTAGTCGGTTGTTTTGTTTTTTAACGCTTTGGGCTAATATTGGACCTAATTTTTCAACTCCAATTCAGAGAATATCCTGGAACCTTTCTTCCTGCCATAAGTTACTCCTTTTGGAACAAATGCGAGAATGGCCTCCTGATCATTCATTTGCAATGGAATGTTTCCATTTGCATGCGTCTGCTTGTCAGCTTTGAAATCCAAAAACTCAGTTTTGTGAAAATGCACAGGTGAGTAAGCACACATGAGCCTAATATATAAATCCAAATGCCAGAGTACCAATTTACCATAAGAAATATTACTACTGAAGGAGCTGGACCCTCAAGTTCACTGGTCAGTGTCTAGTTTACTCTTCTATCTGAAGCTCTTAGCACAGGGCTGGGCTCAGAGTTCATATTCAATATTGATATTTATTGAAGGTTGAATCCAAAGCGAATTTGTATCTCTTTTCTTTGCTCAATTTGCTTTCCACTACAACTACAGTTTAAACACTGAGAGCATTCTTTACTCGCTTCCCCCCCCCCTCCCAGGCAGAAGCAGAGAGGAAATAGTTTTCTCTGGGGTTAATTTAGCTGTTTCTGAGACTTGTACTCCATCAGGGGTTTCGAATGGATTTGTCTAAAATGGAGCCATAAGTCTTGGAGAGCTGGCTGAAAGCAGCTCCTTTGAGCCATTCCAAATAACAGGGAGTTTGTCTGTCTGTGGTGGCTTTATTTTTTTTTTCTTTTCCTTTCTCTGGGCCTCAGGACGTTAATTCCCCAGGTGCTATGGATTGAATGTTTGTGTCCTCCCAAATTCGTATGTTGAAACTTACTCCCCTCTGTGATGCTATTTGGAGGTGGGTGCTTGGGAAGGGATTAGGTCATTGGGTGGAACCCCCGTGGACGGGGTTCCTACCCTTATAAAAGAGACCCCAGGGAGCTCCCTGCCACTTCTTTCAACACAAGAGGACCCAGCAGGAAGGTGGCTATCTGTGAACCAGGAAGCAGGCTCTCCCCGGCCACCAGCTCTGCTGATGCCTTGGTCTTGGACTTCCCAGCCACCAGAACAGCGAGAAATAAATTCCTGTTGTTTATAACCTCCCCCCACCCCCGCCCCCGTCTCTGGTATTCTATGATAGCTGCCCAACTGGATGAAGACACCAGGCCTTCTGGAGTTTGCCCAGATCAGAAGCTTAAGCATGACCTGGGTTCCCCTTTCTGTCTTACCACCCGGTCGTTGCCAAGCGTAAGGATTCTGCCACCTCAACATTCCTTGACTGTGTGCATTTGTCCTTCAGTACGACTAGCATGGCCCAGGTCACTCAAATCTCTTGTGTAGACACCCAGGTGATAGCCTCTAATTTTGTCCATGTCCAATCCCTTGCCCACATGGCAGCCAGAGTAACCTTGTTCAAGCACAAATGGACCATGTCCCTTTTCTGATTAGAAGGCTCTCATGGCTCCCATTGCCCTCTCTATACTCAAGTCCACACTCCTTGGCCTGGTGGACCCAAAACCCTGTCTCCCCGCTCCCGGGTGCACACTCCGAGCTCGCCCTGCTGAACTGTATCACGCACGCTCTTCTCTCATCTGCACACACTGCTGCTTCCATCTTCTTCCCCACCCCTGCACCTGCAACTCCCTTTGCCTGGCTGACTCCTCTTCATTTCCAGGTGTCCCCTTTGGTCTCATGCCCCTCTGGGTCACATGTCCCTTCTATGTGCTCTGATGCCAACCCTGTGCCACCTTATCCCATGCACTGCCCTGTGATTGCTTGTTTGATGGTCTGGTTTGCTTATGGATTGAGTTTCCCGAGGGCGGGTGCAGAATCTTGATAGCCACTGTGTCCCAGCCTCTGGCACAATGCCTGACAAATAACAGTAACAAAAACAACAGTAATTGTAATGGCTGCCATCCGCTAAGTATTACTGCAGGCCAGTTATTGTGTGATGGGCTTTATGCAGGTTATCTCATCTTTGTTGGGGAGACTGTGATCCCCTTTCAGGAATGAAGAACCTATTCCCCCAGATGCTGGGAACACTCCAGGAAGACCAATCTCATTTGTCCTTGGGGGACTGGCTCTGCTGAGGAAAACCGTCTCACACAAGATCACCCTGCAGAAGCACCCTTCATCCAGGGGCTGATCTACAGAGGGGCACAATGCCCTGTCTTTCGGTCCAACTCAGGGTAGGGCTAATGAGCTCTCTCCTCTGCAGGGCGCTCTCTGGGGCGGCTGCTGCTTTCCTTGGGACTGCCTCAGAGCTCAGCTTCTCCCTCCAGCTCCTGCTTCCTGCTCTCCTTTTCACTGGTCTTACTCTTAAAAAGACTCCCTCAAGAAGCCCTGCTTGCTGACTTCTATCTCACAATCTACTTCAAGGAACCCAACCTAGAACAAGGCTCTCAGCAGCGCTAAGAGAGGGTATTATCATGACTCCCCCTTTACAGATGAGCAATCACGGTTTAGAGATGCTGTGTGATCTGCTCAGTGTCACAGAGCTCATGATTTGTCTGGGTGGGATTCGAATGTAGGCAACTGATTCCAGAGCCCACGCTATTAACCAGGCACTCAATGAATATAATAAGCGAATCGATGGCTTTGTCCCCCTAGCCACCAAGGAAAAAATTTTAAAAAGCTACAGTTCAGAAACGAATTTTGTGCACATAATTTGCCTCAAGGCTGAGGAAACAGGTTGAGCCCCAGGCCGCTGTGATGAGGTCAGGCCCCCTGACGGTGGGGGTGCTCCTGCCTGACTCACAGCACAGGTCACAGACGGCGGACTCACGCCCGGCTCTACTGGCAGGTTCCCAATGCAAATGTCACCCAGAAGATTTCAGTGTCTGAACAATTCAATCCATTTCTAATGAAACACGTGAGCTGGCATAAGAGAACAGCCAGTTCTCCCCGATCGGGGCAAAACATTGATGATTCCAAGTCATTGTTGTTTGCCGTTGGGATGTTATCAGAGATTGACACAGGCAGCCACGCAGAGCTTTACCGGCCAACCCCTCCCAACATGACCCTTCCACCCCGGGCAGCCTCTGTGAGGAAAGCCAGGGCCGCCTGATTGGAAGCTCTGGCCTCCCCCCAAGGTACTGACGGTCCAGTGTGTCATGGGGGGAGAGGAGCCCCAGGCGGTAGGTGTTAGAGCAGAGAGGGGAACAGGAGGTGTCTAGCTGTGCTGTGAAGACCTCGAGGAATATACCCTGGTGGAGGGGGAGGGGAAAAAACCAAGGCAGTTGGCCCTTGAAGATTATGGGTTTAAACAGTGTGGGTCCACGTACACGTGGATTTTTTTCAATAGGCACAGTATGGTACTGTTATATGTGTTTTCTCTTCCTTATGATTTTCTTCACATTTTTCTTTTCTCTAGCTTACTTTATTTATTGTAAGAATACTGTATACAACACACCCAACACAGAATATATGTTATTGGACTGTGTATCTTGTCCCTAAGGCTTCTGGTCAAACAGTAGGCTATTAGTAGTGAAGTTTTGGGGGAATCAAAAGCTATACAGATTTTTGCCTGTGCGTGGGGGCTTGGTCCCACTGACTCCCATGTTGCTCGGGAGTCAACCGGTATGGCTTAGCTGTAGAATGTCAGATTTCAGCAGTAACTTCGCATCTGTTTGTTATTAAGAGTTAAAGTCTGCCCGCTCAAATCCAACTGCTCCCTGCTCTCTGACCTGTGGTGGGGACATTCTGTACAAGGCATCTGGGCCTTTAATCATAAACTATCCTGTTTTGCTATTTATTTACATACCCTCCTGAAAGGATTGTAGGAGCCACGGAAATGGGGACTCTAGCATTAAAAGCTAAATTTTGAAAAAATATATTTTTTAAGTAATCTCTACACCCAATGTGGGGCTCAAGCCTACAACCCCAAGATCAAGAGTTGCATGCTCCACGGACTGAGCCAGCCAGGCGCCCCAAAAACTAGATTTTTAAACTGTCAGGCACTGTGTTAAGCAGGTCAGGACCTGATTTTATTTATTTTGCCTAGGAAACCTAGGAGGCGTTAAGCCCATTGCACAGATGAGAAAACAGACTCAGAGATGTTGAGTAACTGGCCCAAATTCACATGGCTGACCAGCAGGTAGAACCAGGATTTGAAACCAAGTCTGTCTGATTCCAAGGCCTGTGCTCAATTGTAAGGTTAAATACTCCTTCATCTTTTGCTGCTTTTCCATTCTCCGTGAGTCTTAGCCAACTGAACAGCTGTACTAGGTTGGGTAGCATTCCCCCACAAAAAAAAATCCATATACACCAGGAACTTCAGAATGTGGCTTTACTTTGTAGGTGGACTTAAGTTAAGATGAGGTCATACTGGGGGTTCCCAGTTCCTGGGTGTCTCAGTCGGTTAAGTGTCTGCCTTTGGCTCAGGTTATGATCCTGGGGCCCTGGGGTCGAGCCCCACATCAGGCTCCCTGCAAATTGGGCAGTCTGCTTCTTCCTTTGCTTCCCCTTTGCCCCTCCTCCCTGCTTCTGCTCTCTCTCCCTCACACACTCTCTCTCTCAAATAAATAAAATCCTTAAAAAATAAAAATTAAAAATAAAGCTATGACGAGGTCATATTGGATTACACAGGTCCTAATCCAATGACCCGTATCTTTATAAGAGGAAATTTGGACACAGAGACACACACAGGGAGAAACTGGACAGAGGAGACTGGACAGAGCTGGAGTGATGTATCTACAAGCCAAGGGTTGCCAGCAAACACCACAAGATGGAAGAGGAAAGGTCCTCCCCGTGAGTCTTCCAGAGGGAGCCTAGCCCTGCCGAACCTCCATTTCCAACTTCTGCCCTCTGGAAGAACTGTGAGACAGTGGATTTATGGAACTGTGAGACAGTGAATTTCTGTTGTTTTAAGCCACCCACTCTGAGGTAGGTACTTTGTTAAGGCACTGCTAAGAAACCCATTCAGCGGCCATACCATCAATCTCTGTCACCCAACTCGGAGGTAGCGCCTGTCAGCCATAACGAGAAGCACCCTCTGGAACATGGGCAACAAACGGTTTGATTTGTCCCCCATCAAGCACAGTGGTGCAGGGAGGAGGCCTTACTCAACTCTTCATCTCCCCACCAGACAAAAATCAACCCTCTTCCTGTTTGAAGAACCATCTCCCTGGAAAAGAATTGAACACCCAACTCATTTGAAGTGAACCTCTTAATATGTGTTTTTATTTTTATTTACTTATGTATTGATTTTTACATTTTAATTCCAGTACGGTTAACATGCAGCATTATATTAGTTTCTGGTGTATAATATAGTGATTCAACAACTCTATGCATCACTCAGTGCCCCTCATGATAAGTGTCCTCCTCATCCTCTTTATCTGTATCCCCCAACCCCCCACCCACCTCCTCTCTGGTAACCATCTGTTTGTTCTCTATAGTTAAGAGTCTGTTTTTAGTTTGTCTCCTTTTTTGCTTTGTTCGCTTGTTTCTTAAATTCTGCATATGAATGAATCATATGGTATTTGTCTTTCTCTGACTGACTTATTTCAATTAGCATTATACCCTCTAGATCCATCCACGTCGTTTCAAAGGGCAAG
This sequence comes from Ailurus styani, assembly GCA_002007465.1. NCBI lineage: Eukaryota > Metazoa > Chordata > Mammalia > Carnivora > Ailuridae > Ailurus > Ailurus styani. The sequence continues at coordinate 11,112,997 of LNAC01000001.1, forward strand.
ATTTCATCCTTTTTTTATGGCTGAATGGCTAATATTCCATCTTGTACAATACCCCATTTTCTTCTTAGATTCATCTATGGATGGACACTTGGTCTGCTTCCACAATTTGGCTATTGTAAATAATGCTGCAATAAACATAGGGATGCATATATCTTTTCAAATTTGTGTTTTCACATTCTCTGAATAAAATACCCCATAGTAAAATTACTGGATCACATGGTAGTCCTATTTTTAATTTTTTGAGGAAACTCCATACTGTTTTCCACAGTGGCTACATCAGTTTGCATTCCCTCCAACAGTGCATGAGGGTTCCTTTTTCTCCACATCCTTGCCAACATTTGTTGTTTCTTGTGTTTTTTATTTTAGTCATTCTGACAGGTGTGAGGTGATATCTCGCTGTGGTTTTGATTTGCATTTCCCTGATGATGAGTGATGTTGAGCATCTTCTCATGTGTCTGTTGGCCATCTATATGTCTTCTTTGGAGAAATATCTGTTTGTGTCTTCTGTCCATTTTAAAAATAGATCACTTGTTTTTTTGGTTTTTTGGGGGGGGAGGGTTGCTGTTGAGATGGATAAGTTCTTTATGTATTTTGGATATTAACCTTTTATTGGATATGTGATTTGCAAATATTTTCTCCCATTCCATAGGTTGTCTTTTAATTTTGTTGCTTGTTTCTTTTGCTGTGCAGAAGCTTATATGTGTCTTTAAATAATGTGTTTTCCTTTCGCCAATCAAAACTCTCCAAATTTTAGGGTCAGGTTTCAGCCATGTCCCCCTGACAAAGAATAAATGAACTGATAGTTTATCAAGCCAAAAATTGATAAATAGTGATGGAACTATAGGAAGGCAGTGAAAAAATGTCTACTTATCCATTTAGTCATCCACTCCAGCAAACATTTCAGGGCCAATCTTTAGGAATATAATGATGAATAAAAGGTAGGCTTGGCTCCTTTTGTGGATGGGACAACCCTGTGAATAGTTAAATTATATTACAACGTGGTAAATGACACTGCAGAAATAAAATATTCTCGGAGCCCCAAAGATGGAGCAACTGACCCACCCGCCTCAATCTGAGAAGGTTTCAGGGAGGAAGGAATATTTACGTTGAAAAAAAAATGTTTTTTAAGTTGGTAATACATGTGCATGATACAGAACGTAAAAGGCACCAAAGGATACTGTATTCATCTGCTAAGTGTTTGTAACAAAGTACCACAAATGGGATGGTTTAGAACAATGGAAATCTGTTGTCTCATAGTTGTGGAAATCAGAAATGCAAGATCAAGGTATCTGCAAGGTTTGTACCTTCTAAGGACTGCAAGGATAAAACCTGTTCCATGCTCCTCTCCTGGCTTCTAGCAGTTTGCTGAGAATCACTTCAGTCTCTGCCTTCTTCTTCACAGTGTCCTCCCTGTGCACCTGTGTCCAAATTTCCCCTTTGCATAAAGATACATGTCCTATTGGACTATGGATCCACGCTACTCCTATATGACCTCAATTTAACTAATTTCATCAGCAAAGCCCCTATTTCCAATTAGGGAAATTTTGAGGTACGGAGGGTTAGGACTTCGACATAGGCATTTCATGGGTCACAATTCAATCCATCACAGGTACTCAATGAAAAACAAACCTCCTTTCTTCTGATGTTTCCATGCCTCCCTGGTCCCTGCTCTGGAAGCAAACAGTGTTCCCAGGTTATTGGACATTCTTACAGGGCCCTCCACTCATTTACCAACATACCTGCGCACATGTGTTCCCATTCACAAACACACACCATGCACTGACATCCCTATTACACTTTCCACTTAACACTAGCCCTGCAAAATTTTCCATATTAGTCTATACAGACCTTCCTATTCCTTTAAGCGGCTGTACAGTGGTCAATTTATTTAACTGGTCCCCTATTAATAGACATTTAGATACTCCCCAGTCTTCTATTAAAAACAATGCTGCAGGGGTGCCTGGGTGGCTCGGTGGGTTAAACTTCTGCCTTCGGCTCAGGTCATGATTTCAGGGTCCTGGGATCAAGCCCCGCATCAGGCTCTCTGCTCGGTGGGGAACCTGCTTCCCCCTCTCCCTCTGCCTGCCTCTCTGCCTACTTGTGATCTCTCCCTGTCAAATAAATAAATAAAACCTTAAAAAAAAACAATGCTGCAATGTATATTCTTGGGCACACATCATTTTGCATGAATGCACAAATCTATTAATACCTGGATATGGAAGTGCTTGGTCATCAGAGCAGTGCATTTTAAAATTTGAGATGTTTTGCCAAATTGCTCTTCAAGGAGGTCAGAGAAGGTTAGCCTTGCACCAGCCCCAGTCTTACCAGACTGCATTACCTAACATTCTGATCTGGGCCAGTCTGTTATATTTTCCTTGTACTTTTAATTTGCATGTCTATTATTGTGAGTATAATTGAGCATCTTCTCTTGTGTTTCAGAGACATTGGGAATGTCTTTTCTTTGAAAAGTCTGTACCCATCTTTTGCCCATTTTTCTAGTGGGACTGAGGAATGAAAAGGATTTTTACAGATGCAGAAGGAATTTTAAATGGGCGCCAGATAACTGCAAGTACAAGAAGATGGGGGCTGGCATTTAAATATGGCTTCAGGACCCACCCCCTTCCCAGTTGCTTGAGATATCTGACCCAGGCCTCCCTCCTCTTCGTCTAAGCAGCAGCCTGCTCGGAAACCAAGGGGGAAGCCTGGAAATTAGAATCTGGGCTTAGAATTAAAAATTTGAGCTTGAGGGATGCCTGGGTGGCTCAGTCAGTTGAGCGACCTGCTCTTGGATTTGGCTCAGGTCATGATCTCAGGATCGTGAGATCCAGCCCCATGTCGGGCTCCCCGCTCCGTGGGGAGTTTGCTTGTCCCCCTCTCCCTCTTCCTCCACTTTCATATACTCTCTGTCTCAAATAAATAAATAAATAAATCCTAAAAAAAATTGAGCTTGAACTGGGAATGCAGTAGCCCTTCCTCTGAGCCTGCTTAATCTTGAGGGGGCTGATCTGAGCTTGGTTTGGGGTGAGGGGGACAAGCAAGAGGTGGAGCTTGTTGCATAGAGTTGGTAATAGGGTTGGGAGAAAGAGGAAGCTTGAAACAGGTAATTACAGCATAAAAATATAGTCAGAGACCAGGGTTGGAAATTTCTCCCTATGCCTCAACATGTTTTGTTAGTTTCCTCTTGTCTTTCCTTCACTTGCTAGGGCTGTGCTGAGTTCAAACCCAAATGAACAGACACTTCTATCTAAATCTATTATTGTCTTGGGAAGTGTAACTGAGTATGGCTGAAGAGTCATTTTCAGAGCAGAGAAAGGATCAGGGTTGTGCCTTTGGGATTTCTACCGCCCTGTAGTCTGCAGTCTGGGGATTAAACAGAGGTTGGTCACACAACCTCTGTTGTTCCCAGAAGATGCATGAGGTTGCTTCTAGAGGGTATATCAAGTCTCACTTTCTATCCTTCCACTCTTTGGGGATTTATGGAATGCTCCCTGACAATAACCTCTGAAGTAGGCCCTGTGGGAGCATTCAGACAGGTAAGAGCTAACCTGTGCCTTCCAAGATGGTGGACTCTAGTTAGAGAAGTAACACTACCATGATGGCTAATTTTATGTGTCGTCTTGGACACGGGGCCCAGATATTTGGTCAAACATTAATCTAGATGTTTCTGTAAAGATGTTTTCTGGATGAAATTAAGGTTTCATCAGTGAACTTTGAGTAAAGCAGATTACCCTCTACAAGATGGGTGGGCCTCATCCAATCAGTTGAAGGCCTTAAGAGAACAAAGACCGATGGCCCCCAAGCAAGGAGTTCTGCCAGCAGATTGCCTTGGGACTGGACCTTCAACTGTTCCTTGCATCTCCACACTGTTGGTGTACCCTGTAGATTTTGGACATGCACCTCCACAATCATGTGAACCCACTCTTTAGAATAAATCTCTCAATACACACACGTGTATATATATATGTCTAGCATATATATATATATATATATATATATATATATATATATAAAACACACATACACACACTTGGGCATGTATACACCCCTCACATATGCATATTCATGCACATACACTTCTATACACACTTTGTTGGTCTGTTTCTCAGGAGAACTGTGACTAACACAACTACTATCGAGCTACATTATCCTCGAGGGCGTATGTGATTAAGCACGTGTTGGGAGAGATGCCGAAGGGAGGAAGGAAGTGAGGGCCCCTGCAGTCAGGGAGGCCTTGAGCAGGAACCGGAGACGTGAGCAAGATTCTAAAGCAAGGTCAAGTTTGAATAGGTAGAAAAAGGAGGAAGGGCCCATGAGAAGGGAAATAGCAAGAAGAAATGTGTGGACCTAGACCCAAGCGGGGGGCCAATCCTGGGGACACAGGGGCTCCTACCACCAGGTGCCTTCCCCACGGCGGCTGTCGCAGCAGCAACTGGGCACTTGTTAGTGGGAACGTGTGTTTCATGCCGCTCTCCCTCTTAGGCCATAAATGGGTGTTTCCCCATGCCCACCTAAATTCGTTAACACAAGCCAAGTAATTCAGGAGACAGAATTAAGCCAATGTCGAGGAAATACTTGTGGAATGAATGAATTCACTTTGTACTCCTATTGAATTACAGTCGATGGCAGGATTAATTCCCTACCTTATTCCAAAAGGGGTCAAGACATTGGTAACAACGGTTGTTAAGAATCACTTTTTTCCCAATGTGGAAATCATTTTGTTTCTTTCCACTTCAAAACACATACTCATAAACAATTCAGACAATGCTGAAAACCAGAAAATGGAACATCCATAGTCTTGTTGCCCAGAGACAAGATGTGAAGGAAATAACATTAAATAACACCACTTACTGTAAAATGTGACACATTATTTTTTTTAAGATTTTTATTTTATTTATTCATTTGACACAGAGAGAGAGATTACAAGTAGGCAGAGAGGCAGGCAGAGAGAGAGGAGAGAGGAGGAAGCAGGCTCCCCGCTGAGCAGAGAGCCCGATGTGGGCCTCGATCCCAGGACCCTGGGATCATGACCTGAGCCGAAGGCAGAGGCTTTAACCCACTGAGCCACCCAGGCGCCCAATGTGACACATTATTATCACTACCTCCTTATCAGATCTTTCCTTGCTCTTGAACCAGGACCGTCTTATTAATTGACCACCTACCATTCTGTGTTAGGGACTGAATAAGGTAAGAGAATCAGACACAGTTCTCCTGCCTTCTCTGAGTGTCTGGCTGATCAGAGAAAGTTCTCCAGCTTTTCCCAACTTTGGTGTTTCTGTGCCACCTCTTGGCTACTGGACACAAGCTCTTTTGTTGACACTGTGCTTGAATACCTGTTTTTCTTTCCCTTTCCAAGGCTGTGGTGAACAAACCTCTGAGAGCATTTCTGTGAAGCCACCTCCATTTTCTAGAAAATGAGTTGTGAAATTGGAAGGGCCTTTTTTATTTCTTTCCTTCGATCCCTCTAGAAGCTCAACTTCTTTAGTTTAATGGAAAAAAAATTTTTTTTTTGGTTGTTGTTGTTTGTGTTTAAAGATCCCAATCTTGTATTGGGCAGCAGCTGTTCACCCTGACAGGCCAAACTGGTTTAGTTTTATCCCTTTTCACTAACAAAAAGAAGCCTATTCTTGGGAAACAGAGAGGAGTAATTAGCACTATTCCCTTTAATGTTTGAATTTTTTTAATGTGAGTAATCTTTAAGTACATGTATTTATATATCCTTGTTTGAAACATGTTTTAAATTTTAAAGTCTTGTGTAAATGAAGCATTGCACTCAGCCAGCCTTAACCTGGTCTTCCGCATACTTTACGGTTGTTCCTACAGGGCAGAGGCCAGGGGTGAACCCACTTGCCCCAGAGGAAAAACCTGCTTTGATTTACCAGAATCCCTCCCTCTGTGCCCTGGATTAATTTCACTCAAATCCTATGGATTACCCATGAAGCTATGCCATACAGTTGAGTGTGGAGTCTGCTTGGGATTCTCTCGCTCCCTCTCCTTCTGCCCCTCCTGCCCCTGCTCACACTCACATTCTCTCTCTCAAAAAAAAAAAAAAAAGGCAGGGGTGCTTGGGTGGCTTAGTCAGTTAAGCGTCTGCCTTCGGCTCAGGTCATGATCTCGGAGTCCTGGGATCGAGCCCCCCATTGGGCTCTCTGCTCAGCAGGGAGTGTGCTTCCTCCTCTCTCTCTGCTTGCCTCTCTGCCTACTTGTGATCTCTCTCTCTCTGTCAAATAAATAAATAAAATCTTTAAAAAAAAAAAGGAAAAAAATCTCACGAATGGGTGGGAACTTTTCGGGAGACGGAATTAAGGTTGAAATGGGGAAGAACTTGCTAACAATTAGGAGTGTGCTCCCAGTCACCAGAGGAATTAACAGAGGTGGGGGGAGCTGTGGGAGTGCAAGGATGACCAGCCTCTAAAAGGGCCTTCCTGCTCTGATCTGCCTGCCCGGTTCTCAACAGCATGTCCCACTGCCCTCCCAGAGTAAGGGAGGGCAAAGTGCCGCAGGGCTCTGCAGAAGGGCACCTGCCCACAAGGGCTAGGTCCTGAGGACGGAATGCCACATCTGTTTAATTTATCCATTCAGTCATGCACAATTCTTTAAGTATTTGCGGAGTGGCCACTGTAGGCTGGGCGTTACATCAAGCTCTGGGGGTTGTTTCCTGAACCACACGAACGCCAGACCAAGTTCCTACACAGGCGTTAAAACTACACAAATAATGTCATCACAATAGTTAACACAAGAAGGAACAGCCCTCCTTGTCCAGAAGTTGGGGAAGACGTCTCTGAGGAAGTCACCCATGCGCTGCCCTTGGCTGGATGAGTAGGAGTGAGTTAGCTGAGTGGCAAGGGCGTGCGGAGGGGCCCCAGGGGTGAAGCCCTGCGTTGGTGAAACTTCATGATGTGGAACGAGGCCCGGTGTGGTGGCAGCACGGTGGAGCGGGGCCCTGGCTGATGAAGGAGGCTGGGCCGGGTCGTGAAGGGCCAGGGAGGCCTCGAGGGCTGTGTGACCTTATTCCAAGCGCAACGGGAATTTTAAGCAAAGCAGTGACATGATCAGATCAGAGTTTTAAGGAAATCACTGGGCTGCCGTGTAGAGAATGCCTTGTAGGAAGACAAGATTGGAGGTCAGGAGACTAGTTGAGAGGCTAATGGATATTTAAGTGAGAGAGGGTGTAGAATGGGGATAATGGTAATGAAAATTAGGTTTGGTTGAACATATAACTAAGCGCCAGGCACCTGCATGATCTCATTCAATCCTCGAAAACCCGTCAAGTAGGTATCATTATTATTATTATTTTACAGATAATACTTTGACTCAGAGAGGTGAAGAAACTTACCCAAGGTCGCCAGCCAGGATTTGAACTTCGGCACTCTCCGTCTAGAGCCTGCTGCATAATTACCACCTATACTGGAGAAAAGTGGATCGACTCAAAGTGTATTTAGGAGTAATAAGCCGCAGAGCTTGGTGATTGGAGACTTTCTTCCATGATCATAGCTAGATGATTGGTGCCATTCATTATGGCTAGAACAGCTAACTGCAAATGACAATTTCTTATAGTTGCAGATTAACGGGAGAAGAGTTGCTTATGAATTAATTTGCAGTAAAATAGTAATAATGGCAAACACATGGAGCTTTTTATGTGCCAGACACTCCCAATCTTCTGTAAGGATAATTCACTTAATCCTCACAAGAACCCTGAAAAGGAGGTGTTAGTGTTCTCATCCCTGCTATGGGCTGTCTCTGAATCCTTACGTCCCCCCCAAAATTCCTATGTTGATATCCTAACCGCCGAAGGTGATGAAAATAGTAGATGGGGCCTTTGCAATGTGATTAATTCATGAGGGTGCCTTATAAAAAAGCTTCCAGAAAGATCCCCAGCCCTCTTTGAACGAGAAGACGCCGGCCGTGAACCGGGAAGAGGGCTTCCACCAGAATGAGACCACGTCAGCACCTTGATCTTGGACTTCTGGCCCCCAGAACTATGAGCAATAAATTTCTGTGGATTATAAGCTACCCAGTGTGCTATTTTGTTACAATAGCTTGAAGAGACTAAGACAATCCCTATTTCACAAATGAGAAACAGAGCTGTAGAGAGCTCAAGTGACTCAGTCAAGGTCACACAGTAGGAAGTGTCAGAGCTAGGATATAAACCCAGGCAGGCTGGGGGCAGAGGGCAGGGGCTTAACCACAGGCCATGCAGTTTCCAGGAACTTCTGTAATAGAACGGTCCCTGACCCAAGGGACCCAAGGTTGAGCTTCACCAACACAAGGCATTGGAGTGAAGTCCAGGAGCTCCCTTTTGCTTCTGAAGTCACACTCTAAACATGGTCTGTGAGACATAAAATCGGCCCTAGGACATTGAAATAGTAAAACCTGGAACTTGCATTCCTGCAGTTGGCTCCCTTATGTAGGAATCTTGAATTTGCCGTAAGGTGCTTATTGGAAGGGCCTGAACTGCTCCAAGGGATTTCTTCTCCAGACATTATTTTCTGAATTGGTTGGGAGGCTGTTTGTAGAAGGATGAGGAATTATTTCATGAGGGGCCCACCAGGAGACTTCTCGGGCTTCTGATGAAATCTTCTCATTATGCAGATGTGGCCTTCTTGATGCTGAATAAAGCCTTACTTAATTAGGATGCCTGCAGAATTATATTTGGAGGGATTGCTGATAAAGGGAGATAGTCATTAGGGGGAGAAGCCATTAGTTCTTCAGAAGCATGGGGTCTTCTTTAATAGAGTCTACCGCTTTCCTCAAATCCTACCCAGCCCCTCGTGAACTAGAACCTGAGGGGAGGATGCTCACGTTTCTTCAGATCTTCACAGGAAGCCTCAGACCTGGCCTCCCCTCTAGGGCTGCTGTTGGCGGCGGGGGTGGGGTGGGGGGGGCAAGACACCCACAGTCCTCATTCCATCACAGTGTCACGACCTCGCCAGCTTTTCTCTCATCCACCCTGCCTTCCAGTCCCACTACAGAGTCCCGCCTTCTCCCAAGTCATTTCTGAGGTTCCTTCCTGCTGGAAATGCCGTACTTGCTTCTTTTCTTCTGGATCCTCTCCATCTCCATCCATCTCACCCTTCAGGACCCTGGCAGGAGTCTTCTTAAGACGTCTTCCCCAAGGGGCACCTCAGGTCATGATCTCAAGGGTCATGAGATTGGGCCGCCTCAGTCTTTGCGCTCAGCAGGGAGTCTGCTTGAGATTCTCTCCCTCTGCCCTTCCCCCCACTTGGGCCTTTTCTCTTTCTCTCTAAAATAAATAAACCTTTAAAAAAAAAAAAAGAAAAAAGTCTCCCCCCACCACCTGTCCCAGGGAACTTCTAGTACAGTCTTATTATAAACACATTATAATTATTTGGTTATGGGCATCTTTAAACAGAGAGGTGAGTGATCAACTTATTGGTCGGCATTTTTCTTCCTTCTCCCCACCCACGGCGCCCTCTGTCTGGCACTGTGCCTGGTGAGCAATAGCCATGCTGAGCAGACAACACTTCCTGAGTTCTGTCTCGCTCCCCCCCCCACTAGGTCATCTTAGTGCAACTGTCCTGACCGCTGTGCTAAGGTGTCCATGTGTTGGACCATGAGAACTGTGACTCCCCCAAATGTCTGGGCTAGGGTGGATCCCCAGAAGCTACCTGGCAGGCTGTCAGGGAACCTGTGATGACCTGGGGAAAAGAGGAACTGACCCACCAGGCTCTCCTTTTAGGAATGGAGAGCAAGAAACATGGAAGAAACTGGCAGAAGACAGGAGGGTGTAGCTGGGTGACATGAAGGGGGGGAAAACAAGAAGACAGGGATGTCTGCCACTCAGGTACCCAGAACTGGCTTGGCTCCAGGGTGCCCTTCAGCTCTTACCTCTAAGGGGCCCTGCTGTGGCCACTGTTTGTGATTTCGGAGCCCCAGGTCCTTCATGTAGCCAGCTTCCAAGATGGCCCCCTGGTCATCCAGCTTCCTGGATGTGCCCTGTTCGGTCCCCTCCCACACTGCACGAAGCTGACTCGTGTGACCAATAGGGTACAACAGAAGACAGGGTGTGTGACTTCCAAGACAGAACGTAAAAGACAAGGTTGATTCTGCCTTGGTCTCTCAAATAGCCCCCCTGGGGGAAACCAGTCGCCACGTTTGAAGACCCTCAAGCAACCCTGTAGAGAGGCCCATGTGGGGAGCAGCAGAGGCCGCCCAGCCAGGATGGGCACCGACTTGTGAGTGCGTCACCTGGGAAGTGGCTCCTCCCACCCCAGCCAAGCCTTCGAGTGACTGCAAGACCTGGCTGACGTCTTGATGGCAGGAAACGCTGAGCCAAAGCCATTCAGCTAAATCGCTCCCAAATTCCTAATGCACAGAAACTGTGTGAAATCATAAATGTTTGCTGTTGTTTTGAGCCATTAAATTTTGGGGTAATATGAAACAATAGACAACTAATATACCTTTTTGTTTCTTTATAAGAAAATTTCCTTCTGTTGGCTTCTGTGCAAATACTATTTACTCGCCGCTGCCTTGTGCGGGTTGGTGGGTTTCTCATCTCATACAAGGGGCAGTTTATGCTCTGGGATTAGCGTCCACTCCACCGGAAGCATATAAGTCTCTCTCTCTTTATCTTTCTCTCCCTCTCTGTATTACATGTACCAATAACTCATTACCTATTTTTGGTGCGTTACAGTTTTCAAAGACCTTTTCATACACATCTCATTTGAACCTCTTAGCAATTGACATGGATACGCAATTCTACATTGCAGATGTACTTATCGCTTACAGATTGACTTTACATTGAGAACTTTCACAGTAATACATGGAGAAAGCACTTTTTGCAATTCTTTCATATATGTATAGGATCAATAGGTTTGCTTATTCAATGAATGTTTATTGACTCCCTACAATGTGTAAGGAGTAGAAGCTGGAAGACAGATAGAAAAGAAGCAGAAATTAATTTGCTTTCAGGGAATTTATAATCTAATAGCAGTATTATGACATGTACATAAATAACTAAAATATGCAGAAACTTCTAAAGCCCCAACAGTTGGAACTGAGCACTGGCTTTGTCCTGGGGATTGCAGTAAACCTTTACATGGAGAATCTTTCCCTAGTAGGATGTGAGATTCCTGAGGGCAGGGGTTTATCCTTAACTCTTTCACCTAGAACAGTGCGTCGCACAGAGTAAATCTTTATTTAGCAAATCTCACCGAATCCTCACAATCTCATAAAAAAAAAAAAAAAAAGGCAGAGTAGCAGAGTGGTTACTCTGTAGGTTCTAGAATAAGTTTTCTGCATTTGGATCCTGGCTCCATTAGTTGCAGGGAAATTATCTTAGAGAAATTAGTGACCCTCTCTGTGACTCGGTTTCCTGCCATGAAAAGTTCTGGTAATAATAGTACTTAGTTACAATACCTAATTATATCTCAGAGTTATCCTAAGGATCGTATGAAATAATTTCATGCAAAACACTTGGAACCGTGCCTGACACATGAAAAACACTAAAATGTCAAGTCTCGTGACTGCGATGATCCCCATTTTACAGACAGAAAACATGGAGGCTTGGCGACGCTTAGCAAGCCACGCCCACGCTTTTAACTGTATCACGCGGTATTTCCAAAAAAGGTGGAAAAGGAAGGCAGACCAAGATCCGTGTCAGAATATTTTCTTGTAAAGATAAGGAAGAGTTGGTTCGTGTCTAAAGACGAGGATCAAATTAATGGAGACATCCTCTGAAACAGTCTGTTCTAAAGGGTAATTGGATTCTGGCCACAGGTTGCTTTTGCTACTTCCCCTCTCGGGGAGCGGAGCCCCGCTGGGGTGGGGGAGAGGAACCCCTCGGGGCACCCATTTCTGCACGACTCACCGGGCAGTTTATAGCACCATTTAGATACACCAGGGATAGCAGGATTACTAATCACGCTGTCTGCTGATGTAAACTCTATTTGGATACAACAGTGTTTTTAAATAACCTCAAATACAATTACCGCCTTGAGGATGGGGCTGGTTGAATGACTAGAGAAATATCATTCAGCTAGTTCATTAACTAATTACAGTGCCCCACAAACAGCTACGCAAGGCAGGGGCTGTGGGGATGAGTCACAGGGCTGAGCTCAGGGGCCACAGGGGGGTTCAACGCTCTCTCTGGCGCCAGCCTCCGGAGGCATTCCTGATTGACAGAGAGGGACTCCTCCCCTCCTCGCTGTCTCCTTAGCGTTCTTGGGAGCTTGGGAGGCCCAGAAATCCCTCCAGGCCAGGGTGACCCACGAGGTTTCAACAAGCTCTGCTCCTCTCCCTCCTTGCTTGCTGCACTTACACCCAGAGACAGAACCTCAGAGGGCTTGGACGGGGCAGGCAGGTGGCTGGTCACTCGTTTAGTGAATGAATCTGTCGTCTACGTTGTCTCGAGCGCTGTGTGGGAGAATGTTCGTTAGGGGCCAACAGGGCACCTGCTTCTCCATCGCCCGGGGAGCACCTGCTGATCCGCCAGCTGGAGGAACCTGAATTCTCACTGCACAGGGGAGGGGCAGCCAGCCCGATGTAGGGATGGCGGCACGGCGGCCGTAGGCAGGGGTTAAAAATTGTTTCAAGTTGTGAAAGTGTTTGCCAAGCACCACTTTGGACAAACCACTCTCCGAAACTTAGTTTCCTCCTCCGTAAATGAGGGTAAAGTTGGTCTCTGTCTCAGAGAGTCGTTGGATCACATGACAGAGGGAGTGTGAAGTTTTTAGCATAATGTTTGGCAAAAAGCCCAGGGCTCAGTCAACGTGGAGCTAGTATATGTCATGTCATCATTTGACCACATGCACAGCCTTACGGATGACACCCCTCGGGGGAGAGCAGATTCTGATCTCTGCTCCGTTCTCCTGGGGAGCACCTTCTGTCAGCATTCAGCCCTCTCGACGTAGGCCAGCCTTTCGATGGTGCTGAAGACCAACTATTCGAAATTCTTCTTCCGCACTTTGAAAATCAGTAACAGCTGCACACTGAGTCCTGAACAGCAAAGGTCCCCCAGCAGCTCCGGGTTCAAAACTGGCAGACCACTCCCCCCTCGATTTGTTTTGAATAAACATTCTTTAAGAGAAATATAATGGAGGCTAGCTTGGCTGTACTAACCCTATTTTTCTCTTCTCCTCCAAAGTGAATGCCAGACGTTTCTGGGGCCAAAGACAGGATTAACATTTCTCAGCCTAGTAAACACACCCATCTGGACTCGGCGCAGGGAACATTAGCGCTCCAACCATTTCCTGTAATCAGCTTGAACGATTCAGGCCACAAGCTTGGAAATTAAATTCTAGAAGTGATTTTTCCATCCTGGAAGCTATTTCAATTACAGCTTCTTGCAGATGCACCTTGGATAAGCAGCAAACATACCAGCCCTGGCATTATGTAATGAGTCTGCCTGGCAGGAAGCTTGCCATGACACCTCAGAGAGGCCACCTGGAGGCTGAGAGCACCACCGCTGAACGGAGCGCCCTACCTGCTCCCAGCGCGCCCTACCTGCTCCCAGCGCCTGTCGCATGCCAGGTGTCAGGCAAGACACTGAACAACCTGGGCCCCAGCATGGTATTTGCAGTCCAAGGCGGGAGCCACATCTCGGTGTCACAGGCTAGGAACACTGTGATGGGCAGTAACCCCTATCGGTGGGAAAGCAGTAGACTGGGCTTGAGGTGGAGGCTGTGCTGTCCAAGCTCAATATCCAGTCAGTCGTGTGAAGGCGGGTGGAAGAGCAAGCCAAGACCCAAAGGTGGAAAACAGGGTATAGGGGCGCCTGTGTGGCTCAGTCAATTGGGCGTCTGCCTTCCGCTCAGGTCATGATCCTAGAGTCCTGGGATCGAGTCCTGCATCAGGCTCCTTGCTCACTGCGGAGCCTGCTTCTCCCTCTACCTGCCACTCCCCCTGCTTGTGCTCTCTCTCTTTCTGTGACAAATAAATAAATCTTTAAAAAATAAAAAAATAAAACAGGGTGTGCGTGTGTGTGCCTGGGTGTGCATGTGACTCCAGGCAGCCCCCTATTCAAGTGCAAGGAAGGAAGCGGCAGGAGACTGGCCGGGTCTACCTCTGCCCATCCCCATTATTTTTAGCATTAGGAAGTCCTTTAGGACCCGCGCCAGGATCTTGTCTTCAAGACATCAGATTTCTGGAGCGTAAGATTCAGAGCATGATGGGCCCTTCTGAGAATCTCGCAGAGGCCAGACACTGGAGTTTCTGAGCACCATCTCCAGAATGCAGTGGGGCGGAGTATTGTAATTCGGGTTCGGTGGGTGGCAGATGGGGCAGTTTGGGAGGTCATCAGGCAGGTGGCAATAGGGCGATCTGAAAGCAGATGCTATTTTAGCCACGTTGCTCCAGTGTGGGGGACTCAGGAGCAGACAGATTGGCTCATGGGGCAGGAGGCTTGCACCTTCTCATTTGTTTTTATCCTACCCAATTTGGGTGAAGGTGCTTGGGAAGAGAGGGCTGAACATATGAGACCTGGCCGCCAGCAGCTCACCCAAGGGAACCCCAGTGTGGGAACCAACAGGGAGTCAGACAGACCGGCCTTCAAGTCCCAACTTGCAGTTTCCTGTAGGACTTAAACTATTGAATCGCACCAAGTGCCAGATGCTTTGCTGTTAAAGTGGGGGCTAACGGAGATCCAGATTGCTGTGGGTGTCGAATGAAGGGTGAGTGGGAGGCATCGTAGCGGGTGTTTAATAATAATCGGTTCTATCCAGGTGGTGCTGGATAAAAGGTTGCAGCTGGTGGCTAATCTGGACTTGTTTAGGCTACTTCAGTCTGGAGGCCTCTCTTACTGTCACATGGTGACCAGTGGGGTCAGCTCATCAAAAATCAGAAGGGCCTCCCCCTGCCTTTCCTCATTCCTGGGTTCCCGCTTCTACACAGCTCTGCTTATGATTCCAGCAGCTCCTCCCCACCTTCTCCCTACAAGGCTGCCGGTAAAAGGGCACAAGCTAGAACAACACAACCTGGGTTTTTATCTATTATGGTATTTTATGTGTTATACTGATGCATAATATGTTGCATGTGCATATTATGCTAGTGCATGATATACATAGTGCGTATGTTGGGACTGAGCATTTTCACTGCCCCTCTTGGTTTCAAAATCCAAGAGGGAAAGATTTTAAATTATTCCTGAGTTTGTCTTTTATGATGGAAAAGTAATCATGCAAATTCAAGATTAAAAAAAAAAACCAACCCTCAAATAATATAGGATGCTGAAGTTAAGTTACTTTACTTCTCCTGACCTAGTTTCCTCATTTGTAGATGAGGAACAATAGTAAGTCTCTGCTTTCAGGGTCATTGGGGGGATTAAATGTAGGCATTTGGGAAAGGCTTGGTGCAGTGGTTGGCTCGAGGCAAGCGCCTGACGTACGTTAGCGATTATCACCCATCACCGTTCTACTTCCAGCGATGGCTTAGGGTCTCCTTCTGGAAATAGTCTGTGCTTGCAAGAAAATATATTTACATATTCATGCACACAGAGAGATGTTATACTTATTGTTCTGCAACTTGCTGTTCTTGCTTTTAATCTTGGGCATGCTTCCATATTAATGCCTGTAGATTTCCCACATTCTTTTTAAACAACTGGGCAGTATTTCATTGAATGGGTTGCCCATTATTTATATGACCAGAGGAGAAACATTTCAATTATAGAATTATGTATCTGTTTAGTAGTTTTATTTGAAAATACGTACAGAAAGCCATCTGAATAATCAAACCTTCTTTTCAACATTTACAGGTCTTTTTTTTTTTTGAAGAATTTTTATTTATTTAATTGACAGGGAGCACAAACAGGTGCAATAGCTGGGAGAGGCAGAGGGAAAAGTAGGCTCCCCGCTGAGCAAGGAGCCAGATGTGGGGCTCGATCCCAGGACCCTGGGATCACGACCCGAGCCTAAGGTAGTTGCCCAGCCAACTGAGCCACCCAGGCGCCCCAACATTTACAGGTCTTATAAACTTGACCCACATTGCATGTCAACAGTGCTGCTGAGTGACAAAATGGAGCCTCAAACTGAGAGCACCGTGGACCAGACTGGACATGCCTAATGGGGCAGGTTAAAGACAGTGTAAGTTACTCTACTTATTCCAGATTAATTTGGAACAGAATAGAACATTAAAGGAGGTGTAATAGTTGTTTGTTCAAGCTTTTAACTACAATGTAAAAGGACCAGTGGTTTTACTATTATTTTTCCATTTGGCTTCCTGGCACCTCGAATTCAATCAGTGTCCTGCTGTTCAGAGGTATTTTGAAGTGTGCCAAGTCTTAATTGAAGTGGAAGTGCCTGAAACCAGAGTTAATATCATGAGCAACAGGGAGTCGAATTTATGGAGGTAAACTGTTGCTAGCTCTGCATTTCAACTACTTTTGGCTCCTGGGGTCAATTTATATTTTCCAAGTAGCCTGGATGGCTGGGAACTGAGCTGGACTGGCCCAGAGGTGCAGCTCTCGTGATTCTGTTGGGCTTTGGTTCCCTTGGAGTGAAGGCATTCTGCTAAAGGGTCCAGGCACCTGGGCTGGACAGCACCCAGTGCGTGAAGTCTACTGAATGCAGCAGCGCTGGGCTGGGGGCTAGAGATACAAGGGGCAAAAGACAAGTTGGGTCCTTGTCCTATCAGATTCTAGATAGGGAGACAGACAGAAATAAGCAAGCAAACAAAACAAATAGAGCTTATGATTGGCACCAAGAAGGAAATAAATGGGGATGAAATAGAGAGTAACTAGGGGAATCCACTTCCCATCGGAGGTGAGGGAGGTGATATATGAGCTGGGATTTGATAGATGACAGGATAGATGGGACCAGGAAGGGCTGGGAAAGACCATTCTCAGCAAGAGGAAGAACAAGGGCAAAGGCCCTAGGGTGGGAAAGAGCGGGCTATGTTTGGTGAGCTGAGAAAAGTCCAGACGGCTGGGTCGTGGTGAGGAAGAGAGAGAAGAAACTCTACCGATGCAGCCCATGATCTTGCAGGACCTCACAGATCACAGCCAAGAGTTTAGATTTCATTCCCAATGCTGTGCCACAGAAGATTTTAAGCAAAACAGTGTTATAGTCTGATTCCTGTCTTTTCAAAAAGATCATTTGACGGCGATGTGGAGAAGGCACTGAAATGGAGGTCAGTGGAGGAGGTGGAGGCCACTTGCCACACAGGAGGGGACGGTGGTGGAGGCAGTGGCTACAGCAGTGGGTGGACAGCTCGGTTCTAAATCCCCCCCCCCCCCCAAGCAGGTCAGAGTCCGCTGTAGGCTCTGGCAGACGAAGATTCTCCAGGGGTTCCCATCAGTTGGCTCACCAATCATCTCGTGAGGTCTTGCCCAGCACAGGGCTTAAGACTGATGCCATCTCGCCAAGTAGACCAAAAACCCCCCATGACAAATTAAATTGTAAGATGCCAGGCCTCAGGCACTGGTGACCATGAGCACTAGAGACAGGGGTGGCAGGGAAGATTTTGCCTTCAGGACCTTTGGCAAAAATATGAACTATATCTTGTCTACACCACTTTTTTTTTTTTCCAGCCAAGAATACCAACTGACCCCATCTCCCACACCAGCAACTATCCAGACCCCATTTGCCCACTTTAGCTACCCCTAAACACGTCTGATTTTAAAGTGGTGCTCTAACCCAAATGGCTCCCCCCCTCCCCCATGGCTTTTTAATTTTTGGTGTGTATGGGAGACAGATTTAAGGTCTGGTGACCTTGCCAGCCCTCCTCGGCTGCAGGTGAATAGAAGGGCCACATTACAGGCTTGGAATGCTGCATGAATTCAGAGAAGGCAAGCCTCAGGGCAAGACCACTTGAGAGACAAAGGGGCTGAGCTCAGTGGAAGCTGGATCTGGGAATGTCTGATGGGAGCCATCCTACAGTTAATCGAGGTGTGGCTTTTCTCTCTGGTTGCTTTTAAGACCTTCTCGTTGTCTTTGACATTCAGCAATTTCACTGCATTGTGTTGGGATGTGGATTTCCTTTTATTTGTTGTACATGGAATATACTGTCACTCTGATTATTAAGGGCTGAATTGCATCCCTCCCACAAAGAACATGGTTGAAGTCCTCAGCCCCACTACCTTAGAATGTGACTGGCTTTGGAGAGAGGATTTTTAAAGAGGCCATTGAGTTACATGTGGTCGTTATGGCGGGCCATGGGTTCCTTAGGACAGAGGAAATTAGCACACAGGTATGCACAGGGAAAGACCATGTGGAAACACAAGGAGAAGCTATCTGCAAGCCAAGGAGAGAAGTTCAGAAGAAACCAATCCTGCTGATACCTTGGTCTCGGACTTCGAGCCTCCAGAATTATGAAGATAGATTTCCTTAGTATGTGTTACCTACTACATCATGTTTTAAAATGGCATTTTGGCTAGGGGAGGTCAAGAATGCCCAAATTCGATCTTTGGCTTCTTACTTCTACCTAGACCTAGTTCCCAAACTGGAGGCCACGACAGGCAGCTGGGAGGCCAAGGATGGGTGATTGCTCGCTGTAAGCCCCAGTGTAGCCAGAGGAGGTAAGCGGGGCTGGCCCCCTGCTGCCCCCTTCTCCCCACCTCGGTTGGGCTGTGAGATCTGCTTACAGGCTTTGAGTCTAGTACTTACCACTCCAGAGCTCAGACTGGAGTCTCAGGTTGTGGTGCTGTGATGGGAGAAGAGCTGGTCTCCCACCGTCGTCAGGGAGAGTGCTTCCAGAGAGCGGGAGCAGGGAGACCTCTTGGGCAAGGGCAGAGCTGGTGCGGGTCTGGGAGCCGAGGGAGCAGGGAAGAGAGGCAGGGCCGCCAGCAGCTCTCCTGGGAGGGAGCAGTCGCGACCTTTGCTCCTCCTGTGACTATTGTACAGGAAGGGACT
Source organism: Ailurus styani (assembly GCA_002007465.1). Taxonomy (NCBI): domain Eukaryota; kingdom Metazoa; phylum Chordata; class Mammalia; order Carnivora; family Ailuridae; genus Ailurus; species Ailurus styani. The sequence continues at coordinate 11,131,794 of LNAC01000001.1, forward strand.
CAAGAAAGAAGCACACGGGGATGGGGACAAGGTCCCTTTTACTCCGTTACTCTGTCACTGGCAAATGCGGCCGAGCCCAGAGAAACTCCTCTTAACCTTGGAGTGGAATCGGGCACAAGGTGGGAAGAGGACAGGAAGGGACTTTGAACTCCTTCGCTTGCAGGACCCTCCTCTTCACACGGGGCAGCCCCAGTCCCATATTTTGACAATTTAAATGGACACAGTTCTGGGGGTCTGATGACTGTCACACTGCTTGTTCTCCCTTTCCCTCAAGGAGCCTACAGTCTCCTATGGGGAGGTGCTCCTCCAAATCTTGTGACCATGAAGGGAATGGTCATCTTTTTTTCCGACTGGGTCAGGGACAGAGCTCCCTCTGCTGGCTCAGGGGCTGGAGCCTTCTGGATCTTGAACAGAAGCCCTTCCCGCGGTGACATCGACTTCAAATAATTGTCATCATAATAATCTAGAACAACCCGTTTATGATACAGTACAATCATCTATTGCTGTAGATAATTAATGTTACTGTGAAGTTTAGCGAGGGCTCTAGAGTCAGCCTGGGGCCCTTGTTAGCAGTGACCTTTGGCGTATTTCTTAATTTCTCCAAACCTCAGTTTTCTCATCTGTAAAATGATATAATAGCACTTGTGTCAACTGGGGTCTTGTCAATTACAGGAAAACAGTAATGACACTAGTTGAGTTCACACAGAGAACATGAGGAAATTGTGAAACGTGTGTTGCAGGGCTGAGAGAACAAATTGGGTATTTTGAGGTCACAGAGAATAGCTGCAGGGAGCAGCCACCGTGCCTGCGGTGGAAGGAAGGGGCTGGGATTAGCAGAACTGCTTCAGGTTCCTATTGCTGCTCAACAAACCTCCCCAAAGCTTATAGACTTACCGTTCTCGCAGCTGGCTGGTTGGCTAGGCAGTTCTTCTGCTGGTCTCACCTAGACTCATTCATGCTGCAGTCTTCCACTGGAATGTAGGCTGGGACATCTGAGGGGTTGGCCTTTGTCTCTCTGTCTCTTTCATGCTCAAGGAGGCTATCCTGGACTCCCTCGTGTGAGCGTGGCAACGACAGTGCCCCAGTCGGAGAGAAGAGAAGACGTCCCGGAGCACAGATGCTCCTCCAGCCTCTGCTTCCTGTCTGCTCCCATTGGCCAAAGCAGATCGCCTGATCTAGCCCGAGTCCCGCCCAAGGGGACCACTCCAGGGCCTGGCTATCAGGAGGCAGGATCCACTGGGGGTCAGGGGTGTAACAATCCACCACACAAACCTACAAATTTAGAGGAGGGGGCTCCCAGCCACGTGCTGCCTCGGGATCTTGGAGGAGGGGTCTCGTGAAGTGCAGGCCTCCCCCCACCTCATGCCCCGCCCC
>LNAC01000001.1:11133403-11146484 GCA_002007465.1 Ailurus styani
CTCCCTGGCTGTGCCGGGAATGTGGAAAGAAGTTGGAAACTGGAACCATCTGCTGCTCCAGGGGAATCAGCGAGCAGATTTAGGAAGGAACAAGTCTCTCTCCCTTCACCTTCCAAACTTCCTCTGACAAGGGAGAAATGTAGCTTGCAGACTCCCAGCCTGGCATCCCGGAGCACAGGGTAGGATGGTGGGAGCTGAGACTCGGATGGAATGCCTCACTGTCTTGCAGGCACATTGAAGACTGGTGGTGTGTGCACAGTGCTCAGCCCAGGTGAAACATTTAATAAGGGATAATGATTTGTGCTGTTAATTCTTTTTAAAAGATTTTATTTTTATTTTTTGTTTTTTGAAAGATTTTACTTATTTGACGGAGAGAGAGTGAGAGAGACAGTGAGAGAGGGAACACAAGCAGGGGAAGCGGGAGAGGGAGAAGCAGGCTTTCCACGGACCAGGGAGCCGGATGTGGGGCTCAATCCCAAGACCCTGGGATCATTACCTGAGCTGAAGGCAGACGCTTAACGACTGAGCCACCCAGGAGCCCCAAAGATTTTATTTTTAAGTAATCTCTACACCCAACACGGTGCTCAAACCCACAACCCCAAGGTCAAGAGTCGTGGGGCTGAGCCAGCCAGGCACCTGTGTTAACTCTTTTGAAGTCTTTCCTAAGCACGATGGCACTGAACTTGCACTTACTAGATACCTCGCCGTGGTGTATAACATTTGGAGTCACTGAGGCTTGATTCTATGCTGACATTTTCTCACTGCCCTGTGGCCCTCATCCACAAGGACCGTAACATTTCTCATCTCATAGGGGAGAATGTGTCAGGGTCTGGCACAGAAGGCCTAGCAGGTCATAGAAGTTCACAGGGCTTCTGAGCGGATTTTTCAAAGATTCAACTAAAACAGTAGCCTTGAAAGCCACACCTTTCCATTGCAAGATCTGGCTTTATTCAGAGAGAAATGGTTTCTTGAGGTCTCAGAGAGCTGGGGGCCTAGAGAGGTCAGAGCACAGAGCTCATACCAAAGGTGTGGAGAGGAAAGCGTGATAGGAGATCCAACCCCAAGGACAGAAGAGTGACCAACGAGCAGGAAGAATCAGAGGGGCTTGACTGGATCTAGTGCGTTGGGCCTGAGAGAGAGTTCCACACCTGGAAGTTCCTTCCAGGACCTGTAAGGACGTATAAATTGCTGGGGGAGTGCCAAAAAAAAAGAGGGGAAAGATCTGTGTATTCTGCTCAAAGAGCCAGGCACAGACTTGCCTATATCCAGCAGGGCATGGACAACACATTCAAAGTAGAGAGTTGAAAAGAACTGAATCAGGATCTATTTACAAAAGCGCAGGCAGGACTTGGTAACAGCAAGAAGTTGGTACAGTATCCTGGTACTAATAATAGCTGGGAGCTATTAACTCCCACTTTTAGGCCTGACGGAGCAAGAGGAAGGACCAATTCCTAGAACCTGGTGAGCTGTGTGTTGAGGGCTGCCAGACAAGTCATGATCTGGGGCATACAGCCAGCCCATTGCAGTGGCCCAGCAGGTGGGACGTTTGGGGAATAAATGTGATTCTTTCTCTTTTCCCTTTCCTGCCAATACAAGGGGTTGCCAGATTACATGAGAAATACTTCTGCTAAAAAAATTAAATTGCTTATCTAAAATTCAAATTTAACGAGGGGTCCTGTATTTTATCTGGCAAGCTTAGCTGGTATTCCCCTTTGGCTATGGAAGCCAGAGCCCAGGACATCCTGTTGATGCAGCCCTCAAAGGGCCCCTTAGGTTTTATCCTGTAGGCAACGGAAGTAACTAAAGATTTTCAGGAAAAGAGCAAATATTTGATTAAATCATTCTTTATTTAATGTTCGTAGCAACACTGTACATGATAGCACAAAATGCACATCACAAAAAGAATGAATAAATTGCAATGGGCACACAGGGAATATTATACAGCAGTGAAAAATCAACTATAGCCACACACAGCAACATGGGTTTTTTGTTGTTTTTATCAGTTTCAGTTTATTGATTTCTTTGGTATAGATTTCTTAAAAAATATTTAAATTAAAAGTCAAAGCATATTCATTTTATGTAGGGTACATACCTTAATTAAGTTTAATGGACATATCATTTTTTTATGACAGCATTTTTAAGATGACTACTATATTGTACACCTCAAGCTAATATAACACTGTGTTAAGTATACTGGAATTAAAATTTAAAACTTAATAAGTAAAAGATAGCTACTATATTGCAGAATTATTCTCAATCTCTCTATATCATTAATATATTTAAGTTGGCAATTTTGTATTGACATGTATTCTTTTCAGTAGAATTTTTTTCTTTTTTTTTTTCTTTTTTAAAGATTTTATTTATTTGAAAGAGAGTGAGAGAGAGCATGAGAGGGAAGAAGGTCAGAGGGAGAAGCAGACTCCCCACGGAGCTGGGAGCCTGATGAGGGACTCAATCCCAGGACTCTGGGATCATGACCTGAGCCAAAGGCAGTTGCTCAACCAACTGAGCCACCCAGGCGCCCTAGAATAATTTTCTTTACATGACTGCCTCCTATTCATCTTTTTAGCACATTTTTATGAAGGTATAATTTAGTCATGTAACTATCACAAAATCCGGCCATAGAACAGTTCGATCACACCTCAAAATCTCCCTATACCCTTTTGTAGTCAACTCCTCCACTAGCTCTTCTCAGCCTCTGGCAACCACTGATCTGCTTTCCATTCCTACAGCTTTGCCTTTTTCAGAATTTCATACAAATGGAGTCATACAGCATGTAGCCTTTTGAACCTGGTGTATTTCATTTAGCGTGATGCTTGAGGTTCATTTCTGTTGTTGCCTGCCTAGCTAATTCCTTTTCCTTGCTAAGCATGTTTCCATTGCATGGATGATGTACCAGTTTGTGTATCCATTCAGAAGTTGAAGGACATTTGGGATGTGTATCGGTCAGGGCTGTCCAGAGAAATAAATTCCATAGGATACATATACACAGATATACATATACAAGCATACATATGTCTGTATCTATCTGTATCTCTATCACTTGTATCAACACCTGTATTTATCTGTCAAGAGAAATAATTCCTTTTAAGGAATTAGCTCATGTGACTGGAGGGGGAGGAATGCTGGTAAGTTCAAAATCTGTAGGGTTGACCAGCAGGCTGGGGACTCAGGCAGGAGTTCTAGGTTACAGCTTCAAGGTGGAAGTGCTTCTTTAGGAAATCTCAGTTTTTGCTCTTAAGGCCTTCAACTGATTTGAGGAGGCCCACCCACATTATTGAAGGTAACCATTACTTAGAGCCAACTGACTGTAAATGCTAATCACAACTGCGAATACCCCCATGACAACATCTGGGCTAATGTTTGACCAGACAGCTGGGTACCATAGGCTAGTCAAGCTGACACATAAAATTAACTATCACAGGATATTTCTCATTTTTGGTGAACATGAATAAAGCTGCTGTGAATATTCCTGTATGGGTTTTGTGTTGATACAAGTTTTCATTTCAATTGGGTAACTAACTTGGAGTAGGATAGCTAGATCATAGAGTAGGTATATGTTTAATTATATAAGTAACTGCCAGAGTTTTCCAAAGTGGTTACACTGTTTTGCATTTCCATCAGCAACATATGAGAGTTCTAGCTGCCCACTTGGAATTGTCAGATCTTTTTTAAAATTTTAGCCAAGGTAGTAAGTATGAAGGAGTGAAAAAAGCAAGAGTACATATGGCCTTACATACTTTTCCATAGTTATAAGAAGGAAAACTAAATGATATATATACATATATATATATATATATATATATACACACACACACATATATATGCATTCAGTTCTAATTTAGAAAATAATGGTAAACTCCAACTTAAGGGTAGGACTTCTGTCTGTGGGGAGAAGGTAGAAGAATGAGAAATAAAAGAACCCTATAAGAGCCTATGTTATTATCAATGTAATGGTTCCCAGGTTAGCTGAAGAGATCATGGTTATTCATTATTTCTCTCTCTCTCTCTCTTTTTCTTTTTTCAGAGAGGGAGAGAGAGCACACCAGCACCTGAGCAGGGTGGAGGGAGGGGCAGAGGGAGAGGGAGAGAGAGAATCTTAAGCAGGCTCCACGTGGCTCCAATGCAGGGCTCGCTCTCATGACCCTGAGATCACGACCTGAGTCAAAATCAAGAATTGGACACTTCAGTGACTGAGCCACCTGCGCGCCCCGGTCGTTCATTACTTCATTAAAACATGAATAGATTTAAAAAGGGTCACATGTGGACGAATGATGACAGTGTGTTGAAAACCAAGGATTGTGATAAGTCCAATTCTGTACACTTGAAGTCCCAGTTAAAAAAAAGAGGGGAAAAGAAAGATTAGGGGCAAAAGGGGTAGTGTATTAGAATCAGGAGAGAGTGATGGCACGAAGGACCAGGAAGGAAAGATATTCTTATAATCAGTGGAAATTATAGACCAAAGGTTGCAGGGTGGGGAGATTTAAATGACAAGTCAGAGGGGAAATGGAATGGACAGGGACTCTGGAAACAAAGGAATATAGGGAGTAAGAGAGATAGTAAAGTACATGGTTGATGTTCCTGGCATGCAGGAATGATGTCATTCATCAAGACAGAGATGCCAGAGTGGAATTTTGAGGGGGGGCGGTGAGGAGCCCATGAGATTATTCAGAATTCAAGCAGGGAGCTCAGGAAATGGGGAGAGAGAGACTTGGGAATAATTTGTATATAAGTCATTTTTTATTCTGCACCCTGAGACCCTGGGCCAAATGTTTTACATGTGTTATTCCATTGACTTTTTACAGCAATCCTGTGCTGCTATTTTATACATATTTGACAGAGGAGAAACAGAGGCACCAAAGGAACACGGAGTGGATGAAAGGGCCCAGTAGAGATCAGAAACTGTAAATGTAATGGTGACCACTGGTGAGGTTATCCACTTTTTCTCTGGCAATCCTTGAAAGCCAGTGAAAAGGAGCAAATAGAAGAATCTAAGGTTAGAGATTTGGGGTGAAAGACAAGGGGGTGAGGAATTAAGGCAGTCTCCTGACTGATGACCGTGTGGAGTAGGACCCTGGGCTTGCCGACTCTGAGACCAGGGAGTCCAAGGATGACATGGGTGAGCACGTCAAGATCTCTGGAACACTTAATAGATTCCTGGTCCTCAAAGTCACAGACCACAGATTTGAGGACTTCTTCCTTTTCATGTAGGTCATAGGCTTGTGATTTTTCTAAACTCATTCTAGATGATTTTACACACTGCAGCCTCTGATAAGAGTAAGGGCTGAGATTGCTATGGACTGTACTTTTTTTTTTAAGATTTTATTTATTTATTTGACAGAGAGAGAGAGAGCGCGCACATACAAGTAGGGGGAGTGGCAGACAGAGGGAGAGGGAGAAGCAGGTTCCCTGCTGAGCAGGGAGCCCCATTCGGGGCTTGATCTCACACCCTAGGATCATGACCTGAGCCAAAGGCATCAGATGCTCAACCAACTGAGCCACCCAGGTGCCCACACAACTCTCTTTTTAAGGAGTTGGTAAATGTCTTATTTTCTGTTCATTGGGTTTTCTGTGTACTTATTGTTAACGTATCCCCAAATACTCCCTCAACTGTTTGCTCTCTTTTCAATAAGATCAAACAAATTAGGTGTTCATCACATTTCATATTCTTGAAGAAATCTCTCTCAGAGCCTTCTAGAAGATTGTGGTCAAATACACGTAACATGAAATGCACCATTTGAACCATTTTTAAGTGTACAGTTTAGTGCCATGAAATGCATTCACATCACGGTGCAGCCAGCATCACCATCTGTCTCCAGAACTTTTTCATCATCCTACACTGAAACTCTACCCATTAAACAGTAACTCCCATTCCCATCTTCCCCACCCTGGCAACCACCATCTTACTTTCTGTTCTTCTGAATGTAAAAGGAATCATACAATATTTGTCCTTTGTGACTGGCTTATTCTACTTAGGACATTGTCTTCAAGGTTCCTCCATGTTGTGGCACGTGTCAAAAATTCCTTCCTTTTGGGGGCACTTGGGTGGCTCAGTCGGTTAAGTGTCTGCCTTCTGCTCAGGTCATGATCCTTGAGCCCCAGGATCAAGCCCCACATCGGGCTCCCTGCTCAGTGGGGAGTCTGCTTCTCCCTCTCCCTCTGTTCCCCCAATCTCTCTCAAATAAATAAATAAAATGTTAAAAAAGAAAAAGAAAAAGAAAAAGAAATTCCTTTTTAAGGCCAAATAATGTTCCATTGTATGCAGAAACCACATTTAGTTTATCCATCCATCCAACCCTCTATCCAATGGACACTTGCTTTCACCTTTTGGCTGTTAGGAATAAAACTATGAATATGGGTGTACAAATATTTCTTCAAGACTCTGATTTCAATTCCTTCAGATATGTATTCAAAAGTAGATTTGCTCGATCATATGGCAGTTCCATTTTTAATTTTGAAGAACCGCCATTTTCACACAACAGCACCTGCACTGCTTAACATTCCCATCAACAGAGCTTGAGGGTTCTACATTGCTGTCAACTCTTGGTATTTTCTATTTTTGTTTTCTGATAGTAGCCATCCTAAGCAGTTTCAGATAGCTTTTCCTTTTGATTATTATCAATCTTTTTTTTTTTTTAAAGATAGTTCCTAGTCTGATTTCTCTTGATAGGTCAGTGTCTTCCCATGCGCTCAGCCATCTTATCTTCTCCACCCTCCCCAGGTGATGCTTTCTCTCATACTGAGATGTCGAGAGGGCAATGACACCTGCAGACTGATTCGTCCCAAAGCCAGTCTGAGCCTCTGCACGAGCTCCAGATGGCTATATCCATGTGTACATTGAGCAGTTTTAAATATGTGCCCCATCAGCAGATGCAAAACCAAACTAACTTTCCCTAAAACCTGTTCTTCCTCTTGTATTTCCTGACTCAGTGAAGGGTTCCACAATCTGGGCAGATTGCCAAGCCATTAACATGGGAATTATCTGTTTTCCCTTTCTCCCACCCTTCTGCCTCCCAGTTATCTTGTATCCATAACCTTCTGTCTTTTCTCATTGTTACTGTCTAAGTCCACTCGATCTATACCGCCTTATCTCTTGCCTGGACTATGGAAGTTGTGTCCAGGAGCTCTCTTGGCCTGAAATCTCTCACCCTTATAATAATCCACACATCTGCTTGAGTTCTCCTGCTACGGTACAGATCTGATATGACTCCTCTGCTTTAAAGCTCTGAACACATATGAAGGACTAGAGGACCAAGAACAAAACACTTCTAAAGAAGTGACTAACCTCACCACGATTAGAACTTATCCTTTTGGCTAAGATCAAGTGTAGAACTTATTAGGAGGTTCTATTTTGTAACAGCACAGGCATAGACAAGTTGGCCAATGGAATAAGAAAACCCAGAAACAAACCTGTGCAGATAGGAAACTCAGTGGGCAAGAAGGTGCCTGGCTCAGACCACCCTGCAAGAGAAGCTGCTGCAAGGAGTATGGTTAGTGGATAGCGCCCAGGTCTTCTCCAGGATAGAAGAGCAACTTCATCCCCACTGCAGCATTCATGGAGATGGTGGAATTACTGGAGCTGGGCCATTTCTGCTCAGCACAGAATTTTTCTAAGGGGCACTCTTTGCCCTGGGACGCCCTGGTGGCCTAGTCAAGACTTTCTTCAAGTCACACAATGTCTGAGGCAATTGCTAGCCAGTCCTTCCTTCCTTCTCTCTTTTGACCAATCTCCAACCTCTGTTGTGGGAGTCCTGGCCTATTCTAGTTCTCTCCTCCTTCCATCCTTCATATCGGTGCATCTCTTGCACATCTAATCCCATTCTGGAGTCTTCTGAGAGGACCCAAACTGCACAATGACAGAGGGAGCATGTCCCATCAACTGGGAGCAGGGGAGAGCTGTTCAGTAATTGCAGTTAAAAAATAACTGTTGAGGGTGGAGGGATGGGTGAGCCCTGATGGGTATTAAGGAGGGCACGGACTGCATGGAGCACTGGGTGTTATATACAACGAATCATTGAACACTACATCAAAAACTAGTGATGTACTGTATGGCGACTAACATAAGTAAATAAATAAATAAGAAAGAAATAAATAATTAAATAAAATGGTTATCTGCACCTGGGTGGCTCAGTCAGTTAAGCGTCTGCCTTCTGCTCAGGTCATGATCTCAGGGTCCTGGGATGGAGCCCCATGTCATCAGGCTCCCTGCTCAGCAGGGACTCTGCTTCTGCCTCGCTGTCTATCCCTCCCCCCACTTGTGCTTTCTAATAAATAAATCTTTTTAAAAAAATAATGGTTATCCATATGGAAAAATGTGAAACTGGATCCCTATCCTACATGTATATAAAATTCCAGGTGGATTAATGACTTAAATGTCAAATACAAAGTGTAAAAAATTTTAGTAGACTCCATGGATGAGCATCTTAGAGTCTTTAATTTAGACTTAAGGTGGTGAAATTAATTCTTAAATAACACAAACACATACACACAATAGATGTGACCACTTTAAAGGCATTTATAAAAAGAGAAAAAAAACAATTTGCAAACTGGGAGAAGACATTTACAATATAAGTGAGAAAAAACTAGCATGAGAATTCATAAAAGTCAAGGAGAAAAGCATATATAACCTCACAGAAAAACAAGCCAAAGATATCAACAGGCATTACTCAGAAGCGGAAACACACATGGCTAGTAAAATATGGAGAGATGTTCAGTTTTACTGATTAGGTAAATGCAAATTAAGACCACAGGGAGCTCACACTTAGATGGAAAAAAATGTAAAAAGTCTGACAAAGCAAGTGTTGAAGAGGACGTGGATCCAGTCATAAGACCTACACAATGCTACTGGGAGTGCGAATCAATGTACTGACTTTGGAAAAATATTTGACATTAACTTCTAAAATTGAATATTCACATACCCTGTAACCCAACAATTCTACCTTTGGTATAAACCCAAACAGACCAAAGAAAGCTATCTATATAGTAGGAAATATGCACAAATATGTTCACAGCAGCACTGTTCATAATAGTAAAAACCCAGAAGTAATCCAAATGTCCATCAGTGAGAAATCAGACAAAGTGTGGTATAGTCATACACTGGAAATCATACAATAGTGAAAATGAATAAACCAAATACATAAAATATGGCTGAATCTTAAATTAGGCAAGAAAAATCTCAAAAGGATACAAAAGCATTTTTTCGGGCGCCTGGGTGGCTCAGTGGGTTAAAGCCGCTGCCTTCGGATCAGGTCATGATCCCAGGGTCCTGGGATCGAGGCCCACATCGGGCTCTCTGCTCGGCAGGGAGCCTGCTTCCTCCTCTCTCTCTGCCTGCCTCTCTGCCTAGCTGTGATCTGATCTTTCTCTCTCTGTGTCAAATAAATAAATAAAATCTTTAAAAAAAAAAACATTTTTTCCTTTGCAATAGACTTTGTTTTGTTTTTTTTTTTAAACATTTTATTTATTTATTAGAGAGACAGAGAGAGCATAAGCAGGGGAGAGGGGCTGAGGGAGAGAGAGAAGCAGACTTCCCGCTGAGCAGGGAGCCTGACATGGGGCTCAATCCTAGGAGCCTGGGATCATGACCTGAGCCAAAGGCAGACGCTTAACTGAATGAGCCACCCAGGTGCCCCCAGACTTTATTTTTTTAGAGCAGTTTTAGGTTTATGGAAAAATTGTGCCAAAAGTACAAAGTTCCAATACACCCGCTCCAAACCTGCTCTGCTGCCACAGTACATAGTTTCTGTAATATTACCATCTTGCATTTATGTGGTATGTTTGTTGCAACTGATGAACCAATATTGATACATTATTATTTACTAAAGTCCCCATAATTTACGTTAGGATTCAGTCTTTGAGTTGTACAGTTCTATGGGATCCACCAAACAGTATCATACAGAATAGTTACACCACAGTAAAAATGCTCTGTGCTCCACCCATTCCTCTTCTTGCCTCTGCCCTTAGCAACCATACATCTTTTTAGTCTCCATAGTTACATCTTTTCCAGAATGGCACATAGTTGGAATCATACAGTATGTGGCCCTTTCAGACTGGCTTCTTTCACTTAGCAATATGCATTTAAGATTCTTCCACGGGCTTTTTTGGCTTGATAGCTCATGTTTTCTTTTCATTGAATAAGATTCCACTGTCTGAATATATCACAGTTTGTCCATTCACTTAATGCAAGGTATGTTAGTTGCTTCCAATTTTTTTGCAATTATGAATAAAACTGCTATAAATATTCATGTGCAGGTTTTTTGTGTAGACTTAATTTTTCAACTTATTTGGGTAAATACCTAGGATCTAGGTTTAGCTTTGTAAAAAAACTACCAAAACGTGTTCAAAGGTGGTTGTACCATTTTGCACTCCAACCAGCAATGAATGAGAATGCCTATTGCTTTACATCCTTGACAGCAATTGGTGTTGCCAGTATGCTGGAGTTTAGCCATTCTAATAAGTGTATAGTGGGCATATTCGTTTTCTTTGGGGGGGCATACTCTTTTTTATCATATTTAAAACAATTAAAACTATGTTGTAAACACACTCTCTCTACATATATATGTATATATATATACATATATATATAGTTGTATTCCGTATAAATACGTATATGGAATAAAAATTTATAAAAAGGAGAACAAGAGATGGTGAAGATTTATGATTATTTTCACCCCACGTGAGGGGAGGCAGGAGGATCACTTAGTGTGGGGGTGGGAGAGGCAAACCACACATTTGGTTGTAAACTGTTGTCATTACAACTTTTTTTTAGGGTGGAGAGTTCAGAGCTGTTATTACACTAAAAACAACTAAATTAATAAAGGTGGGTTGTGTGTGGTTGGCTGAATTATGGCCTAGCAAAGATGTCCAAATCCTAATCCCCAGAATCAGTAAATGTGTTACAGTACGGGGAAAAGAGACTTTGTTAATGTGATTAAAGGTGCTGAGTTGGGAAGATTATCCTGGCCCCAGTGTAATCACAAAGGGTCCTTGTAGGTGAGAGAGGGAGGCAGGAAGATCAGTCAGAAAGAGGTGTCACGATAGAAGCAGAGGTCAGAGGAGAAAGAAGTTACTGTGCTGTTTCTGAAGACGGTGGGTAAGGCCAAAAGTTAAGGATTGCTGGCAGCTTCTAGAAGCTGGAAAAGGCAAGGAACCCACTCCTCCCCTAGACTTCAGAAAGAACCAGCCCTGCCAATACCTTGATGTTAGCCTAGTGAAACTGATTTTGGACTACTGACCTCCAGAATTGTAAGATAATAAATTCCTATTATTTTAAGGCACTAAGCTTGTTACAGCAGTCATAGGAAACTAATACAGTGGGCCAGGCATGGATCAATGATTAGCTGGATTAGGATAAATCCAGTTCTATAGCTAGGTCCAATAAAAGCAAACAAACACCCCTGAATAACTCCTCACTGCTTCAGAGCCAAAGCTCAACTCCTGAGCCTGACACAAATCCTTCACAACACAGTTCTTCACGCCCACCTCTCTCAGCTCTCAAGACCCCTACATCATGCCTTCCCCTCTTCTCCCGCCCCAAATAGCTATTTCCAGGTTCAACCCATGTTGGCTGAGCCAACTCTTAAGGCACTGTTTAACTGGGACCTTTAACTTCGGGCAACAAGCTGAAAAATCTTTACCAGCACCCTTCACTAGGAGCGGGTACAAACTCAGTAACATTCTCCTAACGATGCTAGGGGGAGGGGACCGAAGCGCCTCGTGAACTGTTGTGGGGAAAAAAATTCTACAGGGCTACAGGGCAGTCTGAACGGCCCCCTCTTCTCAAGCAAGACTTCATTTCCCATCTACATGATGGCTATCTGCGAACGCAATCTTAAGTCTGTGCCCGTCTCTGCCCAAAGATATTTTTCCACTCCAAGGATTAAAGAGGGGGTTTGAGGGCATTATCGCTGCACCTTACACCGGCTCGATGAGTCACTTTAACGGAGGAGTGCTCTACTTACCACCTTATCCGATGAGATAACGGATGGGGAAACCTTTGAAACTTATAAAGCAATCTGCAAACAGCCTACCTAGGCCAGGAATACCTATTTGCGGGAAAACACGCCCCAAAGACACGGCCGGACTTTAGGGAAGCCCGAGGGGACCCAGAGAGCGCAGTTCCCGGCTCAGCCCGGACCCGGCGTCCACCACAGCCCCTCCAGCACGTCGCGCGGGTCGGTGGTTGATGCCCACCCGTCGGCTGTTCTGAAGAATAGAGGACGGCTACAAAGGCCTGCGGACTCGGACACCACGCGGAGCCAATGCAGGGATTCAGACACAGTTAAAGAAACCGCTCTCGGGCTGGACGAAGGCGGAGCGGTAGCACAAGCTGAGCCAACTGAAGAGCCTTAAAATGCTCCGAGCAGTCCTAGGACAGCCCCCAGCGCGAGGCACTCTGGGACTTGTAGTTTACTCCCCGGTCAGCAACTTTCCCATCCCGTCTCCCCGCCTTTCAACGTTGCTTTTATTGTCTCCCTCTCCTTCCAGCACGCCGACTTCCTGGTCGCCGGACGTCCCCACGTATGACTACACTACCCAGAAATCCCTTCTTCGCGACCCAGCGCGCTGCGGGCGCCGGCCGTCTCCTGTGGACTACAGTTCCCAGAAGTCCTCTGGAGAAGTACTTCCCTCTCTCCTTTCCAGGACCACAATTCCCAGAACCTTCAGCTGCACGGTGGTTCCCTTTTTACTCGATCTCTTCTTGAGCTGCTGGGCTTCAGCCGGCCAGCAGGCACTCAGCGACGACGTGATTCGTCGGGACTGGGCACAGGGTTTCCTTAGCGGCCTGTCTTTCTTCCCACTCAGTTATTCCCTTTACAGGCCGTCGCGGCTGGCCTGAGCGGTGACCTGGCGGGCCGCGCCTGCGCTCTGCCCCGTTTCCTGCCTGGCTGGTGGCGGTGGCCATTTTGTTCATCCTCCTCCTCCTCCTGCTCCTCCTGGTTGGAGCGCAGTGTCCGGAGCGGGCTGGGGGGAGAGAGCCCGAGAGCAGGGTTCGGTGGCTTTTCCTCTGTCCCCAGCCGGTGCCCGGAGCCCCCCTCCCCTTCCTCCCCACCCCCTCCCCTCCCCAGCCCTGCCCTCCCCC
>LNAC01000001.1:11146739-11183247 GCA_002007465.1 Ailurus styani
GCCCCTGGACTGGGCCGGGAGCTGCCGGTCCCCACGGGGGCAGGGCCTGGGCGGGGGTGGGACCGGGGGTGGGACCGCAGCCTCGTGTCCCGCGGGCCCCGAGGAATTAGCGCTCCTGCCCCGCACGTCCCCAGCTCCATCGCTCCCGGCTCTTCTCCCAAGCTGAGCTCTCCGAGGAAACTGGACACTCTTCCTCCACTCAAGCCCCTTCTCTCTTTCTGCCCCACGTGCCCCCGCCCACGCTGTCAGAGACGCTCGCCAAGCGCCCGCTACTTTTGAAGTGCAAAAGGGATGCCTCTTGCCGCCAGAGCATCTTTCCCTTCTTGGAAGTTTACTTTGAGCGCTACCTACGCTAAACTGACAACCAGTTGTTAAACTGCTTTTGCTCTTTTGGTGTTAGCTCCTCCTAATCTGTTTGTGCTTTGAGACCTTCAGAATTGGATAAAGTGATGTCTATCCACTATTCGATGTGTGTCTTCTGAGCGCCTTTTCTTCTATCTTGCTGTTGCTTTTTACCTGAAGGCTGATCTAATGAATGAATTTCATCTTCCAACCGCTTATTCGAGTTTTCCTGTCTTTCCTAATGAAGAGTGATGACTCAGCATTTGCATTCCTTTCCGGATAGTGTGGCACTCCTTTCTTTTTTCTACATTAAAAAAAAAATTCTGAGTAATTTCTAATCAAACGTTGGCTACCTTCGGTTTTCCTAGCCTCTGGAAGCTCAGCACACCTACCTCGAGTACCAGGAGTCAGATCGCTGCTTTGTTTTCTCTTGCTTCTGCCTAGTATTGATATGATCATAGTCCACTTGGCTCTGCTATCTGTTGGGGAAATTACTTTTGGGGGAATAGATGAAGGTGGATGGGTATTCAGGAAGTTTGACCAGGTTCTCATCTCTTCTGCCAAAGAAAGCTCAGTAAAGAAGATAGATACCTATTTACAATATTGATAGGGTTGTGTTTTTTTTTCCCCGTTTTGGGGAGGGTGGGGGGTGGGCTTGCATTCTTTGTATTCCTGTTTTTCTGTCTCAGTAAAGTATTTGCCATCCTGTTTTGAGAATTTGAGGCCAATTTAAGCACATCAGATGCTTCAGTGAAAAGTCTATTCTGGAGAACTTTTATATTTTGTGCTGTCTCCCATTGCTAACTTTTTTTCCCAGAAAAGAGAGAATTGGGACAATTTGAAATTTGCCTTTTAAGATCTGTTGAAGCCGAGGACTGGATAGTTAGCCATGTGTACTTTGATGGAAGCATCTGGGAAAGTTGAATTTAGTGCTAGCTAGCATGTATTTAACAAAGAAAAGTTTCATTGTATCTGAACACCTGAAATGTCATCATTGCATCATAATAGCTACTGAATAATTGGTAAATTCTCATGGTACCTTTCTCATTAACTGTATTTGTTCCTTAAGAAGAGAAATTCCTGGTTTTGTTGGGCTAAATAATATGCCATTTCACTACCTTTTATTCATATAACTATCTTTGCATTTGCCTTATCTTCGTCTCCATCAGATCTTGGACCCTTCTCCAGTAGACTAATGAGCTAACTTTGTCACTTATTTCTTAACCTCTATTTTCTCCAGTCTCCTATTCTTTCTCTGAAACACACTTAAGTCGTTTACATTTACATTTGTCTAAGAATGTGATGTGTGTACGTGAGTAAAGAAACATCTTGAGCTTAGTTGTACCTGTATGTCAGTACATGTTTACTGTTCTGTCTTCCTTTTTCCTTCTCCCACTCTTCTCTATGGGAAGGGTTTTTTTTTAGACAAGGACTGCTACATCTTCCTAGGTCTTAACCCTGCAGCACTTAGTTCACTGCCTGGAACACAAGAGGTACTCAAATATTTTACAATGATTATACTTCTTTTCATTGAATTAGTATTAAGCTTGTTTTTTTTTAAAGTCCTGATTAATGTAAAATTATGAACTGACGTGACCATGTCATACGTGGTGTGATCTGTTGATTTTTATATATATATATTTTAAAACCTTCAAATGTGGAATTTTGAGATTAAAGCAAATGTTTCAGAATTGGGATTTCTTGGTCAGATTTTAATATAAATAATGCATACTATAGTTTTTTCTAAGCATTCATTTTACATAATTCCCCTCAAAGGGTTCTCTTAGGTGTAAGTAATGTGACAAAAACTTTGAACGTGACTTTAGAGTTGACATCTAGTAGGGTTTTATTTTGTTTATGGAGATCCTTTGATTTTACACTGATCTGTGGGTTAGGTTTTCACGTGGCTAGTATGTTTTAAAAGAATGTACTCTTAACAAAGCTTATCTTAAACTGTTTCCTTAAAATGCCTGTGTGTTACTAGTGAGGTTTTTTTCCTGCAGACACACACAAGCTAAGACATATGGTTCTATCATCAGAAAACAATATGGTGTTTATAGCCTAGGTAGGTCTTTAAATATTCATTACCTACAGTATTACTAATTTATCTGATGGTATTTAAAGTGGTATAGAATTGCTTTGATGTTGAGCCTAAAGTTTATTTATCTTTTAAAGGTCTGTTTTCTGATGTTCTTTGTTCTTATTTGACATTTATTTTGAGGTAACATGTATTTGCTAACTTGTGATCTAAAAAAACAAATGAGATCATGCTGTATAATCTGGTGTTGGAAGTAAACTGCCTGACACCCACCTTGTGGGACCCACATTTCGGACTTGTGTTGTGGGTAGCTTTTGAGTGCACAGATTTGATGCATAGTATATCTGAATCTATAATACAACATTAAATTAATAGTGGTGTTCTGTTGTAGTTTAACTTCATTTATCTGATGCCTCAAAATGGGTAGGAATTGTGGATCTGGGATTACACCGTATTATGCAGTGCCATCCTTTAAGGCTGTTCTTTCTTTCTGATAGAGGCTGTCAAAAGGAAGAAATAAAGCAGTGATTTAGAATATAATCCGAACATCTGAGGGCAATAGCAGAAAAAACTATTAGATCCCGTTAGAAAATTGATTAGCTGTATGATGGATTTGGCTGTATTATGGCTATAATTAAGCACCTCAGCCAACTTAATCATATTCTCTGTTTCTTTAAAATGTGTGTGTATGTATGTCGATATCCCTTATGTAGGTGGTCAGTTCACTTGTACTCACCCTGTACCTTTCCTCCACCTTGCCTCCTTCCTAAAATGAAATACTGACAAATTAATCAGTTAATTAGAGGCCCATTGAGGGATATAAAATCTCCTCTCACATAGGGGCTTGTCAAGAACAAAAGCAAAAATGTTACTTTCATGGAAATTTAGCCATAGTACCTTGTGTAAAAGTGCACGTAATTAATTTCAGCCTTGGTAGGGCTACTCTTCAGAGTGAGAGCACATTCAGTGTTGAAAAAGCTTGGTTAGTCTTCTGAAAGGCATGATGTTCTTAACTTAAAATTCTGCCCAGTTGGACATAGGAAGTAGTTTGGCAATGTGAACTTTTGCCTACTGTGAAACTGCCAAGTTTCTAGTCTCAAATTGGATTTTAACCCTTATGTTAGGGATAAAAGCATCATTTTCCATTTTTAATGCTTTAGTTCCTACAGTTCCTGTTCATAGAAGACAAAATAGACCTAAGGTATGCCTTTTTTTTCTTGAGTAAAAAATTGTTTTAGAGTTTCCTGAGTGTTTACTCTTTGAATTGACCTCCTAATATAAGAATTTGAGCCAGTTGTCTTTTTCTGTTATTTTGTATGTTCTTCGAGTAGAAATTTTATACTTAAAGACTTGGAACTTTAGAATATATTGACTGCTTCAAAAGAGAAAGAGTGAAGTGTAGAAACTATTAACTATACTTCAGTGTACTGCCAAGAGATGATGTTCTTTCCAGGTCAGGTGTTGAACATCTACCTTAAATATTTTTGTTAGTATTTCTTTTGGGACATAATTTTATGGTAATGTAAGGTACTTAAGCTGTGTCATACAGTATTTTAAAAAGCTGTAAGAAGTTTCTCTGTTGAATATTATGAAAGATGAAGGCATATGCAAATGAACGAATTACAGAACCCGAGTAAAGGAAAAGGTAGTCAGATTTGGGTAAAATTTAGATGAAATTATAATGGTGAATTCCATCCTTCTTATTTTGGTAAATTAAGATGTTCTACATGTTTTTATGGAAGGCCTTTTTTATATTAGTTTTGGGATTTAGTTTGCTGTTTACCACTGAACTTTTAGAGGAGATACTTGAAAAATAGGAAACCTTAAAACTGAATTTTTATATTTCGTGACATTCTAAACTTAGATTACCATTTTGCTCTTTGGCATCAGTGCTTGAAATGTAAATTATTATATCCAAACGTGCCTCTAGAAATTCTTCAAAATTTATAGCTCACTCCGAAAAGGTTGATTTGGAATAAAAATCCTATTAAACAGTAACCACTTTAATTGTGACTGTTAGGTGTGGAAGGTAATTAATGCCCATGCAGCTTTTTTCTGAACAAATCAATATTTAAACAGTAATGCAAATTTAAAACTATTTAGGTTACTTAAATATTATATAAAAGTGGTGATCTATTTTAACTTTGTTATTAGTGTCAATATGTGAAAATCAGTTTTATCCTTTCCTCTTTTACTCTCTTAGAAATGAGCTAACTAGCGCTTTAGGCTAAATGAATATAACATTTAGGAGACCAAGGTTACTTGTTCATTTACCTTATAGATAATTCTACCTTGTTCAAAAAGATATTATTCCCTGGATACAGGCTCATAAATCCCTCAGTTAAAAAAGGACAGGCAGTTGTCTGGCGAGCTTATAACCCTATAACCTTTTGCTACTGCTGGAAAAAGTGTGTCATTCCATGGCCTACCGATGGGTCTGCTCTACTTTAATTATAAGAAAAAGATGGCATAGTAGACCTAAAGCCATTTGTCACTCGTCTAGTGGTTAAGTAACATTGGACTTGTGGTTCAGTTTTAGTACCATGTAGATATTAGTACCCCTTTTGGTGAAGTTCTTAGCTGAACTGGGAAATTGCTACTCATTCTTAATCAGATAATTTTTTTACACTTTACCTTTCTTGGTTTATTTTTCCCTTTCAAAATGTTCCAACTTAAAGCAGTTACGTATTTAATAAGGTAACCATAGATGCAAGGCTTATTTTGGTCTCAGTACTCAGTTTCCACATGTTATATATTACTGTTAGGAAAATAAAACTTAAATCTTTTTAATTTCCAGGAGAAGCTATGTTAAATTTTATAAATATTGTTTGGGTCATGAGGTTATTCACAACAATGTGAGTTTTAGGATTTATACACTGAGTACCAGAAAGACTTAAAAGTTCGGTAATGTATTAAGCTAAATTAATATTAAATCCTTGGGACAAGAGAAACCAGGTGGTCATTTCTGGGTGGTGGTGTTCTGTCTTCTGAGTTTATCTGTATTCTGAATTTCTTAATACAGAATACATATATTCAATATGTAACTTAAAAAAATAATACCAAATCTTTAAATAGGCATAGTGAAAAGTATACCTAGATGTCTTAAATTTCTTCTGAATTTCTGAAGATACCTTTATATTTGCTTTTTTTATGTATATAACGATGAATTTTGTTGCTTTCATGTATTTTAGACTAGGAAATTTTATTATTTTGCCCTACTTTCCTAAAACAAAACAATAAAGATATATCATCGATAAATCTTGTTTAGCAAGACAAACCAAAACCTTCTAATCTCTGCGTGTTTTGCTAACTTTACTCTAATTCTGTTCTTTGTTCGCGTAATTGCTTTTGTTGGGGGTCTAAGATAAACTCACCTTATGTCTAATGTCTCTTTATTGATCAGGTGTTATAATTAATCAGTATTTTTGGTCGTATTTGTGTGTGTGTGTGAGTGAGAGAGAGAGAGAGATACACACACACGTTATTTTGAATTGTGTTTTACATCCAGAAATTGTAGTTAATGTGGAGACTGGTTTAAATTTTTTATCATTTTTATTCTAATAAATAAGATGAGACAATGATATATAGGATACAGAATAATAATGCTTTTGGGGTATGCAAGGTCACATTGATTTCTTTATGAAATGTTTGAAGTGATGCTTTTGTGGCCTAGTTTAGTACCTAAGAACACTTGCTGCTTTCCTAAACGAGGATTAATTTTACTTGCATTGGACTAGACTTAATTGGAAAAAATTTTGTTGAAGACAGACGAAGTTAAAATGAAATAAAAGGTATTAAGTGATAATGCATTAGAGTCAGAGCTGAAGGGAAATTGCTGATAATGTATTCTTTTTCTTCTTGAACAGATACGTAGGTAACCTCTCCAGAGATGTGACAGAAGTCCTTATACTTCAGTTATTCAGTCAGATTGGACCCTGTAAAAGCTGTAAAATGATAACAGAGGTAAGATCTTCCCAGTTCCATGTGCTGACAGCGTGATGTTTAATGTTGTGAGATACATGAATTGATTAGTACCATTTTAAAATATCATTTAAAACCTCAAGTTATTCTGATGGAGAGATTCGTGCTTGTTGTATTGACTTACTACTTTGATTTGGCAGATAAGCTAGGTTTAGAATGGAGTTGTATTTGAAAGGACAAAGTTTGTGTGCTCTTCCTCTCACTTGGTCATTCTTCAGGCTATCGTTACCTTCAAGTGATTCTGCTTGTAAAAAATTGTTAGCACTTAGGGTGTTGAGAAACTAGATAATATTTCATACAATTCCAGTAAAAATGTTCCTGATTCAGATGATATACATTTAAAGTTTCAGAAGTGGTGTAGTAAAAGAACATTAGATTCTCGTGTGCCTAGTGTTGCACCATGTACCTTGTGTATCTCTAATAAATACCAGTAACGGCAGCTTTACATAGACTGGACTTAAATTGTTAGGGCGATCATTTTATTTTCCTTTTTGCAAAGAAAACCTCCTTTTTATACTCTCCTGGTCGAGACTGTGTAACAGTTCCCAAAGATGTGTTTCAGTTCATTTTCTTCTTCCTTTTTCTTTATTCTTCCACACACTTCTTAGACTGTTTACTATGTACCAGCTATTCCGGTAAGTGCTAGAGATTCACTGCTAAATAAGACAGTTCTTAGCACCATAAGAATTTACAGCCAAACGAAGGAGACAGAGGAGTTAACACGCACTAATGACAGGATGATAAATGCCGTGGAAGCAGGGAGCATCAAGTGCTGTGGGAGCACTGAGGTCCAGCACAGTCGTGGGTCGGGGAGGCTTTATTGGAGAAGTCAGTGTCTAGGCTGAAACTGCAGGATAGCAGTGGAATCTGAGGAAGAAGGGATTCTAGGTGAGAGGAGAATGTTGATCCAGTCTGGTAGACAGAGGGAGCACGAGTGCTCATGAGAGTAAGTGGGAAGGTAGAGACCATAGTGTGGTTGATGTTCTGAATGGGATTAGTCATAAAAGATGCCAGGAGATGAGGCAAGAGTGTTCAGCAGGGGCCGGAAGCTATGCTGAGTTCGTATTATGCCCTGGGAGGGGAACTGTGAAAAACCCATAAAGCAAATTGGCCTTTTGATTTTCTTTTGTAATTAATAATCGTCCTTACTCTGTTCTAGTACCTCTTCTTTCTTTCCTGTCTTTGATTACTCATTCATTCATTCTTTCATTTATCAAAAATTTACTATGTGCTAGGCATTATTCAGAGCTTTTGGGATACAGTGGAGAACAAAAGGGAGGAGACTCACGTGAGTTTACATACTGTTGAGAATACTGTTGACAAACAAGTAAACAAGATAATTGCAGATAGGGATAAGAGCTATGGAGAGAATAAAGCAGTTCTGTGATGGGGATTGGAGGGTTGGTGTTTATATAGGCTAGGTGGTGAAGGCAGATGTCACCTCTTTGATCTGAGACAGGAATAACAAGATGGTGCCATCTATGTTAAGAGTTCGAGGCAGAGGGAATGGCAGATACAAAGAATGTGAGATGGTAATGAGCTTGGTGAATTCATGGAACCAAAGACCAGGGTGGCTGGAGCCTGGGGAGTGGAGGGAAGTGGTGGAAAATGAGTGTAAAGAGGCAGACAGGTGCAGGGTTCAGAATCACCTAGGGATTTTATTTGGGTTGTGGTGGAGTTTTAAGTGGAGTAGTGAGGCACTCTCATTTGCATTTTTTAAGATTATTTGGAGACTGTCATGGAGAATGGGTTGTAGGGGGCAGGAATGGGAGGAGGGAAAGCAGCTGGGTTTATTTTACTAGTCTAAGGTAAGAGGTGATGGGGGTTTGTTTTTTATATTGGTAGGTGTAGAGATAGAGACAGGTAAGTTTGGAATATAACTTAGAGGTGGAATTGGTAGGACTGGATTGGCTGGGGGACATAACGGAAAGGAAGACATCAGGAAAGACACTAAGAGTCTTGTTTGTAGTTGTGTAGATGGTGATACTACTTATTTGCCTAAATGGGCATGACCAAGGGAGGTGTAGGATAGATGGGGGAGTGGTGGGAATTAGGAGTTCTGTTTTGGCAGTGTTAAACTTAAGGTGTGCGTTAGACATCTAAAGGAACATTATATGTAAGTAGTTTTGGATAAACTGAGAGACCAGTGCTGATGGTACCAGCTTGCAGTGGTATTTGGACTTAGGAGACTAGATGAGATCTGTTCCTTGATGTAAAGAGAGTGCTGTTAGAAATCGGGAGGTCTAGATCTAAACCCTGGAGCATTTCAACCCTTAGGGTGACGTTTAGAGTTTGAATTAAGGGGGAAGAACTGCCTTCCGGAAGATCCTCGAGTGAGAAAACCAGAAAACCGAAGAGGCTGTGTGGAATCTAAAATGGAATATTTAAAGGAGGAGGAGTCGTTAGCTGTTTTGAATTCTGCTTGAAAGTCAAGGTGAGGACAGAAAAGGGATCAGAGGTGGCAGAGGGGTCACTGGTGAACTCAACACAAAGTTTCAGTGACCTGGTTGGGTAGGAAGCCAACCGGAGTAGGTTTAGGAAGAATGGGATGTGAGAAAGTGGAAGGAGTTCTCTAAAAAATTTTTGAGAAACATTTGATAAATATTTTAATAATATTCTTTTTAAAACTTGTGTGCACAATCAGCCATTTATGGGGATTTGAAATGAATTAATTGATCCATATTCTACAACTCCTACATTCAAACTTGTATATAGCTGCAAAATCTCATATTTCTCGGTCTTGACATTTATGTCATCCAACAAAAACTGGTGACAATACTTATTAAGGTAAGGACATGGTTGATTGTTAGAGTGTTCTTCGGCGTAAATGGAAAGCTTCCCAAGAGCATGAACTCTAGTACTGACTATCTAGGTGTTTATTTTCCTTTCCACAAATTCCACTTCAGTATATGAAAAATGCTTTTTTTCCTTAGCTTTGTGATTTTTTTTACTTTAAATATTGTTTATCTTAGATTCTAGCTTTCTCTATATACTATTATGTTACCAGTTTTTAGGCTAAAGCTCTGACAGTTGGGTTGGGACAAGAATCGGTGGCACCTTACATGAAATGCAGTGTGATGTGAATGTGTGTGTGTGCGTGTGTACATGCATATGTTCATACGTTGAATGGGATTAGCCTGTTACTATTAGGTAAACTTGAAGCCATTCTGCATGAGTTAGGGTAGTTTACTAAAGCCTTTTGTTATCATGGATCTGCCATTGGACCTATGTATGTCTTGCTATAATTACCATTGTTTCTGTAGAGACCATCAGGGCAGAAGAGATAGGTGTAAAATGAAAAATTGACTAGCATAGTTTTAGCTTGCTGTTTACCTTTAAATCCTTTCTACAAACGAATGTTATTGGTAAATGTTAACTCTTTTACAAGAGGAATTTAAGTGCATGTCTTTCTTTGGAATCTTTTCTCCATTTCCTTTCTATGCTTCTTAAGAATAGAGTTCACATGGCTACAGTAGGATTTTTGTATGAGAGCCCATAGTTTTCGTGTCAGTATTAATGATCACACTTTTTTTCCCTCAAGGAAATGCCTTCTGGTTGCTTCGCCACTATTGTTTTAGACGTCTTGTTTTGGATTTTTCTTCTAAAACTTTCCTGGAATGAAAAACAGTGGTTGTTGAAAAGATCTTTATTTTATCTGGTATTTTGTACCCCTTGTAAGTGCAACTAGAATTCCACATTTTAAAATAGTATTATTTTTTTAGGGCATTTTACTTTGAACAGTGATATGTTTAGCCTTATGCAAAAAATGTATTTGTATGGTTGTGTAGCTCTTTGATACAGGTTGCAGTTTTATAAAGTTCATTTCCATTTTGGTCGTTAGACTATGAAGTTGCTATAATTTAGGTTATACTTTCTAATTGTCTTTATAAATGTCTATTTGCCAACTCCTGTCAAGTGTAATATTGTTAAAGTATATTTAATAAAGATTTCTTATATTTTTTTGTGAGATAAAATTGTAGCTTTTTCCTGGAGTATTTATTCATACATATATTCAGAAGTTCTTTTCTTGATTACTAGCATATTTTTCTGGTCTTTGGAGACTAAATTCAAAGTATATAGAATCTCCTGTTCATTAGGATAGTTTGAAAGTTCATAGGATAGTTTGATAGTTCATTTCAATAGCTGGTTATACATTTAAAATTTTTTTTGTTTTTATTCTCATTTCTTACTCCAAAAAAGGAATATATAATCTCATCTTCTCCTATACAGTACTCATCCTAGTTTCAATCATAAGTAAAGTTTATAAGGTTGGTTCATTTCTGTGTTTTCTTTTATCATGGGATATAGTTTATGAAGGATTATGAGGCATAAATAGAATTCATCCTTTTGAAAATAATGTTGGGAGAGAGAAGAGCAGTGGTAAGGAATGGTCCTTAAGGTTTTGTTTGATCTAATATAAACTTCTGTTTTACATTTAACATATTTCATCAGAATTCTATATTTTATTTTGCTTTAATACTGATAGTCATGATTCTGTACTGCTTTGATGGTTCTGCTTGAGTACAACAGTATTCTGAGGTGCAAAGTCAGGTGTAGCCGTAAATCTTATTTTTATAAGTGTTAGGCTTTCATAAGCTTATGCAATCTCACCTTGTACATTCCTAGCTGTCAGTAATGTTTTTTCCTGGATTTTCTTCTCAGCAACCCGATAGCAGAAGGGTCAACTCTTCTGTTGGATTTTCTGTTTTGCAGCATACAAGCAATGACCCATATTGCTTTGTGGAATTTTATGAACACAGAGATGCAGCTGCTGCATTAGCTGCTATGAATGGGAGAAAAATTTTGGGCAAGGTAAGATAATAGAATGATGGCATTTCATGAGTATATATTTTTGCATGTCAGATTAGCTTATGTGTGTGTGTGTGTTTTTTTAGCTTGTATTCTCTTTAGCAAGTTTTTAAACAAGTAGTCAGCTGGGCCGAGTGATGGTTTTGCTTTATTCAGCCTAGTGTTTTTACAAAAATTATCCTGTTTGATAAATGATTTAATAAGTGGTAAGTGTTAGGTTCATAATGACATGCCTAATAATTGTATTAAATATAATCTTTATTTTTAGGAGGTCAAAGTAAACTGGGCAACAACACCAAGTAGCCAGAAAAAAGATACTTCCAGTAAGTACTCCTGCTGCATTTTACTGTGGAAGAGTTCTGAAATTATCCTGGCAGCACTACCAGCTTAAATAGGGTTTTTCTTCCCTTAGTGTTGCCTGAAAAAGGCTTATCAGTAGCTGGCTCTTTAAGTATTTGATTACCAAATGCTTTGATTTCAGATCACTTCCATGTGTTTGTTGGGGATTTGAGTCCAGAAATTACAACAGAAGATATCAAATCAGCATTTGCCCCTTTTGGTAAAATATCGTAAGTATCATAATCAATACTATACTCAGTAGTGATAGGCAACATTGTATATGATTAACATGTTCTGGAATTAAGATTTTCTTTCCCTAGTTAGTGTGATTTTTTTGTTTGTTGTTTTGTTTTGTTTTTTTGATTAGTAGATGTTGTTGAAAATGTTAATGTCATTTCAATGTTTTGGGGTCTTGTTTTCATCTAATCCTATGTATGATATGTTAAAATTTTTTAAGTGATTCTATTTGTTATCTTTGAAGCAGATGTTTGGGTGGTAAAGCCTATTATAAAGTCCAATTTTCTGTCAGATGTTTTCAAAATTTGGTGGTTAACCAAAAGTGAATGTGATGTATACTGTGTATTAAACTTTTATAGGAAGAGATTATAAGTTGGGAAAAGTAGGTAAATCTTTGGGTATATTGTGGTTAAATTGGAAATGTACATGTTTAATTATAATGATAAATGTGTTTTGATATTTTAGCTGAAAAGTAGTCTATTATAATACTAAATGTTTTGTTGTCTGAGCCATAAATGTGGGATTAATTAGTAGATGTTTTTTTGTTACTGGTATTTGATTCTGCTAGTTGGGGCCCAAATGTGGTTTGATTTTAACAAAGCTTATGCGCAAATCTTATTGTATGTTATGTGATTAAATATATTGGAAAATTAAAAGTGGTTTTATAAGTTCTATTAAATGTCTATTATGATATATCTTTCTGATTAAAATCTGTATATTTTATGTACTTCCTGTAAATTTAAATGAAATATTGTAGTACTACTTTATAGGAATATGTTTCACCTAAGAACAACAATATTTTCTGTATATAATTTGTTGTTCTGTAGATTTATTTGAAAGAAAGATTTAATTCTTAATTTTCTATTTTGATATTTGCTTTGCTATTTAATCTTTAAATGTGGTAAGTAGTACTGTTTTAAAACTCAGTATAAAAAATAATACAGGTTGCTGTTTTTCAATCTTTATTTATACCTGAGACCTGCAGTTTTTCTAAAGTCCAAGTCACAATTAAAAGTAATAGCATTCTGGTTATTTTGCAGAATTGCTCATAAGAATGGACAGGATCTTGAAGGCTAACTGCAAGGAACTGTGCACACTGGAACTCAGTTGTAGATTTTTTTCTCATTTCTATTTATTCTTATTATACATTATTTATATATACATATTTTAGTATTTACATTTTAACATTCTATATTCAGTGGAGTTCTATATTTCCAATCATTTTAACTTACTCACTAAAATTTCTGTGTAAATTTGTTGTTTTCGTACTGGTGTGCTTAGCATTGTTGTTAGTTTTTTATTCTCCTTTCTTAAATTTCTGAAAATGTCAATTTTTCAAAATTTACAGCTGCCCAAACTCCAAAATGATGGTAGAGAATTGACCAAGAAAAATAAAGAAATCTGTTAACAGGCCATGTATGCCTTTTTAATTCCTATTTTTACCTCTTTTTCAATTTTTTAATATTTCATATATTTTGTATCACTAGGCAGAAGACATTTAACTATTTAGAGATTGCATGGTAAAGTAGTTAGCATTGTTACAGTAATTTATAGACCAGTAAACCTTAGAGGACACTAGCCAATAGAATATTAGAAAAGGAAACTATTGTTCCTATTAATCTTCAAATTTGAGCATTTAGTTTAGAAAGTGCAGGCTATTTGATTAGGTTGCATGTTTATTACATGTTTTTGTCCTACTGCTTTTTTCTAACAGGTAAAGAAGCGTTAGGGAGAGTTCAGGAATGGCAGTAGTTAATTAGGGCTAACTGGAATTTTATTTAAAAAAATGCTCACAATACAGTGTGTGTGGTTCCTTTTAGTTTTTATTTTGAGGATGACTCTTACTTCCCTCATTTAGCTGTGCTTCTTTTCACAGGGATGCTCGAGTAGTTAAAGACATGGCAACTGGAAAATCCAAAGGCTATGGTTTTGTATCTTTTTATAACAAACTGGTATGTTCTTTCAACTCAGTGTAAATTTAATACAAAATGTAGTCGTTAATCGGGATCTTGAATATTCTTAGATGTTGCCTAGAACACCTTTTATGTAATTTTGTGTGTTTTAATAGTAGAGTGTAATTGTTTTCTTGGAAGTAAATAGTTGGAAAAAGGCTGATTATAAGAAAGTATCACAATTGCATTTATGCATTGGTGAAGATAAAATGTGTTGGAAGTCAAACTCAAGATTAGGACATAGGAACTCATCTCCGTATTTGGAGGGAAGTTAAATTATATTTAGCCTGAACCATGAAAATCTCAGTTTTAAATTGTCATCCATACTTTTATAGCTAAGATATTAATGACTACAGCAAATTATATAGACGAAAATTAAGTCGTCATGATTTTTGCATATATTCTTAAAGAAAGAGGTACCAAAATGTATAAGCATCTGCATTAACTGTAAGATCCGATAATAACGTTGGCTTCGATGGTAGCATTTTAAACCAGGTTTAGCAACTTAAATTACCTACATCTTATTGAAATGGCAAGATAAAGGCTAGGAACTGTATTCTTTCTTTGCTTAAATTCATTGCAAATTCACATTAGTTGTGATAAATTCATTTTTATTGGCAGCATTCTAAATCCTAATGCAGAAGTCTTCTGTCTTAAAATGAATTCTTAATCTTGTGTGACAATCATAATCCATTGCTACTAGGATGTAGATTTTGGGGTAGGTAATTTAGACTGTAGTATTGAGAGGTTCTGTATATTCTTCAATAAAAGTTACATTTCAGATCAGGCATTAAATTAAGATGTTTGTGGGATTCTTACTTTCCCTCTTTTTGGTAATGAATGGGTTTATAATTTTTTCTTGCATATTTGAATTATGGTCAATTTCCCTAGATGCTTAAATGCTGTACTACTATTTTGAAATCTATGAATAAAAATAGTTTTGATGTATCACTGGAATTGATAATCAAATGGTAGTTAGTATCATTTTTTGTGATATTAGTTCAGTTTTAATTATTTAGGATACTTAGTGAATTCATTCCCTGTACTGGTAAGACTTGGATCCAGGGGTGTCAGCATTTTATTTCATTATTGGTCTTATATGCTACAATTTTCTTTTCTGTGTTTGTAATTGCTCTTTCTTGCTCTTCTTTTTCTGTAGGATGCAGAAAATGCAATTGTGCATATGGGAGGTCAGTGGTTGGGTGGTCGTCAGATCAGAACCAACTGGGCCACACGTAAACCACCTGCACCTAAAAGTACACAAGAAAGTAAGATACGTCTACTGCGTTTGTTAAAATTATGGATGTGTCACAAAATCATGAAGTAGTGTAGTCTTAATTTCTTAAAATTTAAATTTTATTAGCATCGTAAGGCTCATTTCATCTTGAATTTAATTGTCTAATAATAATTGGGCTTTGATAATTAGTATATTTGGAGCTGTGAACCAGCTGATTTTATAGATCAGATCATGGCGTCAAGAAAAAAAATTCTGTTTTCTCCTCCAATGAGGTATATCTTTGTACATAGTAATCAGTTTTATACTACTGTACAATCATCAACATTTTTGTTTTCTTTCTGTATATAGATAACACTAAGCAGTTGAGATTTGAAGATGTAGTAAACCAGTCAAGTCCAAAAAATTGTACTGTGTACTGTGGAGGAATTGCTTCTGGGTTAACAGGTACAGCATGTGGTTTTCTCCTCCCCTTCTCTGAGGAGCTTTATCACTCTTAGTGTCAGTGTCATGAGCCTTAAGTATTTTATTTGTGTGTTTTTGTTTCTCAGATCAGCTTATGAGACAGACTTTCTCCCCATTTGGACAGATTATGGAAATAAGAGTTTTTCCAGAGAAAGGCTATTCATTTGTCAGGTAAAATTCTACCTACAGGTTACTCTTCTATTTGACCCGTTCCTTTCTGTTACATTGTTTGATCCCCCAGGTGTCAGCCATTGTTATTTTAGTAATTCTTTGCAATGTAGAACTTTAACCTACCTACGTGATGTACTTTAGGAAAATACCAATTTGACAATTACAAACTAATGAGTTTCTATTATTTACTGTGTAAGTTCTTTAAAAAAAAAAAAAGAGACAATCCCTCATATCTTCCCCTTTTAGATTTTCAACCCACGAAAGTGCAGCCCACGCCATTGTTTCGGTGAATGGCACTACAATTGAAGGACATGTTGTTAAATGCTATTGGGGTAAAGAATCTCCTGATATGACTAAAAACTTCCAACAGGTAATTCGATTTTTCACAGCACTTTTTAAGGTTTCCATCTTACATATCTACATGAAAGCTTTAGAAACTCTAAAATAAACAAACAGAAAATAAAGCATATAGCTGCTTTCAGTTTATTTTATTAATGCTTTTTCAAAAGTGATTATTTTGCGGTATTAACTGAATCTTAATACTTTCTTTCCACAGGTGTCACCACCCCAATAAACTTAGACAATGATAAATAACAGAGTCCTATTCACATAAGGGTGCTTACTTAGTTTTTCTCTTCCTTGTCTCCCACTTTCTTCAAATACTGTGTTTCTTACTTATTCCCTAAAACGGTCATTTGCTTTTTCCTAGGTCGACTATAGTCAGTGGGGGCAGTGGAGCCAGGTGTATGGAAACCCACAACAGTATGGACAGTATATGGCAAATGGGTGGCAAGTACCGCCTTACGGAGTATACGGGCAACCGTGGAACCAACAAGGATTTGGAGTAGAGTAAGTTGTTTGGGTTTTTCCAGTGTAGAAACTGATACAGTTTTGACGAAAGAAACCAAAAGTGTGTTTTTCAAGAGAGAATCTACAGTAAGTTCATCAGGCTATTTGACATTGTAAGTGTTATAGAAACCTTATGAAAAGTGATTTATAGTGCTAAAAATTTGCTTTTTATTACCTAAGTGAAAGGGGAGGTTGCAGTAATATTTGGTGTGTTCTACTCTCTCTGTAAGCTGTTGGCAGTATTTCATTTACATTTCTGATCTATTTTATCTCATTTATTTTTGCATGGAAAAGGTCTTTGTCTAGATATATTTAGAAGTTTCTTGTGTTGTGTCTGTTGGCTTGTAGGAGAAGTCTAAGAGATGTATGTGGTACAGAGTAGCTTGCGTTTTTTCCTTTGTTCATTTTTTAAAAATCAGTTTCAAGATGTTCTTCAGAGAAGTCATTGTGTTAAGTTGTGATTATGTTAACAAAAATTTAAGACTAATGTTGGGATATGTATTCTACATGTGTGGATGCATGTCATTTATTTCTTTGCTCTTCGTTATGGGTGCGTTGATTTCTTACTGTCTATTCTGATGGGGCTCCGCTTGATTTTTGTATAAATAGATGGATAATTTTTTTCTTTGTGTTTGCTCAAGATTTTTTTATTTTATTTTTTTCCAAGTCAATCACCTTCTGCTGCTTGGATGGGTGGATTTGGTGCTCAGCCTCCCCAAGGACAAGCTCCTCCCCCTGTAATACCTCCTCCTAACCAAGCTGGATATGGTATGGCAAGTTACCAAACACAGTGAGCTGGGACTCTAAACAAAATTGTAATTCATGATAGCTTCAGTTTCCTGTGACACTCTGAAGACATGAAAGTAGACATCGGAAAATGAAAATATTTATTTTAAAAATTGAAATGTTTGGAACCTTTAGCACAGCTTTGCTTTGGTGAAGGACACATGTCTTCTAGTTCTGCCTTTTTAAGTTTTTGTTCATGATGGATATGAACATGATTTTTCTTTGTGTACAAAAACTAAAATAAAGTCAATAAAGACAATTCTGACTACAAATTTTGATATAATAGGAGAAATGGGTAATACATTTTGATTCTTAGATACTATTCCATTTTTATCTTGCTGTTCAGTATTTTAACTCACTGTGTTTTTAAAAGAGCAAAAAAAGGGAGGATCGTGGAAAACCGGGAATCACATATAAGTTCATCCTGAACCTTGATACTCCCCTCCCCTCCCCTGAGGTGGATCACATTCGAAGTCAGCAGAAAAAAGTGTGATATTGAGAAGAAATTGCATGATTTTGGAGTCGCTTTGGAGGAAATACTTACTTTATGCCTAAAGAAACTGAAGCCAGACTGATAAAGGAATTTTACAAACTAAATAAGGAACAGCCTTCATTATCTGAGTTACTTGAGCGAATGTTGGTGGTCCACATTAAGACATGTTTTTAAAACTTTAAAAAGTGTTGATTATTAAAACTGTAGTAAATTACATTTCATTTTGGGGGGCAATTCCAAGTATGGTGTTTGTATTAAAGTCAGACAGTCATACTTGTGCTTTTACATGAAGTTTAAATGCTATACATTGTAAATATTGAATAACTACAGTGTTTAAGAAGCATGCTTCAACATAGAAGTAGCAGCAATGTAATTATTTGAAGTAACACTTAACACACTCCACTGCATTGAATGCAATGGATTGATAAGAATGTTTAAGACTGACACTTCCAAGGTTGGCTACTATGTAAAATTAAAATTATACCAATTACTATACAGAAAAAGCCTTAATTTTAATTTCATACAAATTTTTGATGCATTAGTACATTTTAAAATGTCATTGGAAATCAGAGTTCTTTCTTTTTTTTCTTTCTTTACATCACTTGGTATGTAAATACCTTGATTAAAACCTTATAAACCTATTCCAAGGTTCCTATAAGTTGTATAGTACAAGTGTTTTTAAAAAAAAAAAAATCTTGGGATGTTTTTTAAAATTAGATATATTTTGCCCAAGAATTTTTTTAACAAGATTGCTAAAACATCTTATTTAGACAGTTTGATGTACCAATTTATAATTGGATATTCAGCTTAAGTAGTACACAGAGTTGTGAGTTTTATTTTTATTTAACTTTTATTCCTTGTGGGTAGTGTGCATGGGATGGCAAGCCTGATCAGAGGCTGAGTTGTACGTGTGCAGAGTTTGTAAATGAGCCAATTGGGTAGAGTAGAAGACTGAAGTTTGCTTCTGGGTATTTTTCAGGCCATGTGGATAAAATCTGCCTCAAATTTCTATCCTAACAAGAATGTACAAGGTAAAATCCTATGTATTCGAATTCTGACAGCTAGAGGGTGCAAATGTTTAGGCAGTGTATTTGAAATGTTGCTTTGAGGCCTGGGCACCAAAATGAGAAAATCCTTACCAGTTAAATAGTAAGACAATTAATACCCACAAAGTACTATTTTTTAAAAAGTATAAGGTCTTACAGTTAGCTTTAAAATAATGATGGGTTTATAAATTGGTGACTATGGTAATTTTGGTATTATTTTTCTTCCCCCATTTAGAAAAACAGTCAGATGTATTAAACATGAATATTTGCAGGGTCTGAAATTCATCTTTGGGCCAAATTTGTTATGGCACTTTAGTTTTAACCACAGGAGTCCTCTGTGATCCTTTTCTGTATAAAAGTTACCCTTATTTCTTTGTTTATGGCTAGTGTCCTTGGGGGATGTTATGGAAAAGTTACTTTATATTTTATAAGGAGAACACTCAAATTATATCAATTATGCCTCCTCGTTTAAAATTTCTTGAATATATGTGAAACTTGAACAACTAAAGACTTTTTTTTTATATATCAGTATTCTTAGTTTGCCTTTTTTGGTCTGCCAGTAAATTAAGTAGCTTATTGTGGTAGCAGCTAACTGTAGCTGCAGTGTTTTCCTGGTTGTCTGTTCTAGGATTTCATAAAATGATCCAAACTAGTTCTAGCGCCATACAAAACCTATTACTCAAGTGTCCTTCGTCTCAATCTGAAACAAAGATTTTATGATCAGTTAATGGAAGTTATTTCATATTAAATGGTTTTTAAAATACAAAGCTACTTATCCAAATGAAACGCACCATTTTAAAATACAACTGTCAAGCTAACACAGACTCAAGTCTATTTTATAACAAAGTGAAGTCAGTGCTATCTTGATCAATTTAAGCCTAAGAATCGTTGCCTTTTCCATGTTCATGAAAAACAACAGCAGAGATTCTTTGGCATGTGAGAAAATGTTTCTTATTTCTTAATTATTTTGAGATTTATTTTGGTGATGTGTTTCTGACTGCCATCTTTGCTCTAATAATCTCTTTACTAGTACTTCCCCCATACCATTCCCACATGATTTTTATGTCTGCTGGCAGTGAGAGGCTAAAATGACTGGCCAACGTAAGCCAAAGCTGTAAACCACAATTGAAGTAAGTCTTTCAATAAAGACTAGACTGTCTGATAAGTGGTTTTTTCTTATTGTCGTTTATTACTTAATTATTCCTTCCAGGCTGCCATGAAATAAGCAATTTTGTTTTAAGTTATTAGTAAGGTATATGGAATAAACATCTATTTCTATGTTCTGTGTAAGTGTCAAAAGTCCATTAGCTTCGTTGAATTAAAATTTTTTAATTAAAATTTAATTTCTGGATATGGAACAGTAGAAATTTGCATCCTTCTAAAAATGTATGCTCTACTGAATATTGATATAGTACAATTTCACTAATTTAGAGTCCCCAGATAATGGAAACCATTGTTTTACCACATCTAGGTTGATCTTTGGTAGTATCTGTGAGTAAAGTTTGCACTCAACAAACAGAAAAAAATAGGAAAAGAATTTATCTATAGATACTTTTCTAGCAGGTATGCCCAAATTAAGTCTTCTGTTTGTTAAAAATCAGCATTTGGACTCCTACTTAATACATTTTGAACCTTGAAGTTGCATTTTTAGTATGCATTGGAAAGATGCAAAAATGATTTAGACTTTAGTTTATATAAGCCTTCTGTTAAGTGGTCCAAATGAGCAGGTTTTGTTGAATATGAATTCTGCTATGTGTAGTAATAAAGTGTCCTACTTACCATGTCCAAATAGGTTACTATGAATTAGATTGCCATCTATTTTGAAACATGGAAATTATGTGAATAATTACAACTTCAACAAATGTGTTAATTAGTACAGGTTAATAAGAAATGTGGGCTCCAGTTTACTTAAATGGATCTACTTTGGCAATTAGTACAGAGGCTAGAACCTAATTCACAAGGTACTTTATGTAAATATCTCTTTGGGGGGCAAGAATGACTTGGTTTTTAAAACCTAAATGTGAAGGAAGTTCAGTTTATATTTAGGAAATAGAGGAGGGGCGGGGAAGTATACATAGTTGGTTTTTTGTTTTTTTTTTTGGTAATCTTGGGCAAAAGAGGGTACTAATGGTAATTGACTTTTTGATCTAGTTAGGATTTTATTTGAGGGAAGAGAGCTTAATCCACATAGTGTTCACAGTTTAGTTTTTAAGAGTGTCAATGAAAGTAACAGTTGACAAAAAGTATGTGTCAAATAAATGATTTCCTTAATGTTCTAACTCAGTTCTAATACAGATGCTAAATTTTAACTTTTCTAAATTGTTTTTTTTGCAATTCACTAACCATTGTTTCTCTGGAGTGTTCCACTGGGAAAGTGATCCCCATATTCTAATATTTTGAAGTGCTGTCTGCTGGCCGTGAGAAGAGGGGCAGGCTAGCCTCACGTTGGAATCTCTCTGAGTGGAGCTGTCCGCTTGGTCTTGAAGCTGGGCTCAGCTCGCCTGCAGATCTGTTTTGACTCTGCTTTGTTCTGGTGAACTGCTGGGCATTTGCAAAGAGCCTAATTCCCAGGTGATACCGGAAAAGTGGATATTTGAGGTAACCCAGGTTTTGCTGTAAACACCAGTCGGTATCTTAATTTGCCCTATTGTGATTTTTTTTTTTTCTCTGTTCCTCTATCTTTCTTTGGGTTTTGGTATACCAAGGAAGAAAAGTCCAAAACCATCTGGACAAAATGGGCATGAAGTATGTAGCCATATGCAACTCTGCCTGTCTGAGAATGGATACTAACATTGTGTATGTTTTAAATTTTCACAGTCCGTTTTACTGGTTAAGAGTTGTGAGCTGAATTGTTTGGTATGTGGTTTATATGATTACTTTTGCTCAGAGAAGTAAAATTCATAAATCTTAACAAATAAGCTAAACAAATTTGAGAATGCCCATTTAATAATCTTAGCTTGCTTCTTTTTGGAGAAGACTAAACTTGTAAAAACATTGTTAGTTTCCTTTGGCTAGGTTATATTTTAGCCTGTGGCCCTGCTCAGCCTTGGTTATCTGCTTAATGTGAATTTGGACTGGGAAAGGGGTCGTGACTAGGATAATGAAGGGGGCGGGGGGGGGGTCCTTGATTCGGAAGAATGTTGACATGGGAACACATGGCCCCAGGCAGGTGTTAGAAAACCCTGGTGATCAGGGCTTCAGTGCTGGTATTTCATTTTACTTAGTTTAAGACCACATGCACAAGTTACCAGGAAGACTAGGAGACTTAGCAGGTCCTTGAAAATAAAATATTACCAGCACCTTTGTCTTATTTACTGACCCTGACCATTTCTTTTCAGTTTCCTTTAACGCGTGTATCTATTAATGCATCTACACGTCTTTTAAATGTTGGGCAGATGCTGTGGTGCTAAATACTGCCTTCGAGCATTTTCAGTAAAATGGGATTAAGATATGATTCAAAATCCACAGTTTATTATAACCAGGAATCTTTTATTTTTAAAAATGGACTTCATTTCCAGATTGCTTTGCTGCTTTTGTATCTTTGGTTCTGTCTGTCGTCCTCCACTAGAATGTAAGCTCCTGGGGGCAGGGATTTTCTTTTGGTGACGACCTGAACCCTAGGGCTTAGAGAACAGTGCTTGGCACGTGCTAGATGTTAAGTAAATGTTGAATGCCATGACATGATGGAGAAAGTGAAAGTAGACGTATTTTAGTCTCCCTCTTAAAACCAGAACACCACCTGGTGTTCTGCTGGAGTAGAATTTGATCAGAATCAACTGGGTGCTTGTCAAAATGCAGATTCTGAGGATCCACAGTTGTTGATGAAAGTTAATTGGTGTGGATTCCTTTTTTCCTCTTCTAACTCTTGTCCAGGGAGGAAAACCCTATTGGCCATGGTCACACATTTTCCAGAAAAGAATGGTTTTGGAGGAGTTTGTCATCTCTGTTAATTGCTACCCACTATAGCTTGTCAAGCATCTTTCGAAGGTGAATAAGATGTACCTCTTCTGGTAATGCCCTGGAGTGCACCAGGTAGGAATCATAGCTGCCCCTGCATCGCACTCTTCCAAGGATGTGAGTGATACTGGGCCGTGGTGCTAGATAGTTTAGGGAGGGTTACTTTTTTTAGGAAGAGGGGCTACCAGCAAGGCAGGAATTGGGTTTCTGGACAGGCAGCATCTGAGTATAACAGACAACCTGGAAATAGCCATGGGAAGTGACACAGTTGAGATTCTTAAAGTGGCAATTATATATATAGCACATAGACTAGATCTAAAGTCAGTGTGTGCCTCAGTGTATTTACTGATTAAGCTGGTTAGAGCAGAAGGCAGCTTCTTGGTTAAGTGAGGATGAGAAGACAACTTACAAAAGACTTGTACCTGTTGGAAAACAGGTCACCTGAATGGTATTGGTCTTTTGTGGCATGGTGTCTGCCACATGAGTGTACAATTAAAATGGTGTCTTGTTTAAAATTTGGTTTGCCCTTCTATCCTGAAGGGTAGATATTTATTGAAGACCTTCATTCTGTATTCGTAGTTTGGTTGAGTCTTCAGTGTGCCCTGAATCTAGCTCTTCTGTCAAAGAGAAAGGTTTTAAATTTTCGTATCTGGAAATTACTTGCATTTACTCACAGAAATTCATAACCTTACTCCAGTCTATTACATCTTTCAAGCAAATTCTTTGTTTTGACATTAGATTTGCTGATGATGTTGTCACACTTACTAGACTGGTGACTAAATGCAAAAATGGAAATAACAAAAGCCTGTCGGTTTATAGCCCTCGTCCCCACCCATCCCTGGCCCTGTCCCCCCTCCCCCAGTCCGACTACCGTCCTTCACCTGAACCCCTGCAGGAGCTCCTACCGCATAGACCTAACATGTGTCCAAGCATTCCACAGAGGAGCACACATGTGAGCCCAACTCCGAACTCTCACAAGGCGAACACAGTCACAGGGTGGCCGGACACCAGGCAACAGTGTTGCCAGCGCCCAGAAGCCTGCCTGCTCTTCTGGCTAGCTCCACGCCTCCCTTGACACAACCAGTAGCCTGATTTCTGTGACCATAGGTTAATTTGCTTTTTTTCCCCAAACTATATAAATACAGAATTAAGCAGTTTATATCCTTTCGTGTCTGATTTACTTAATGCTCTGAGTTGTTGCATGCCACTGAGTTTTTAATGCTGTATGTAGTACTGTGTGAGTGCGTGCTACAATTTATCCATTCTACTCTTCATTAAGAACACTTGGCTTTCCATTTGGGATTTACGAATAGTGCCGTAATGAATTTTTATAAATGTCTTGGGGAACATAGGTACTCATTTCTGTTGAGTATATACCTAGGGAATTTGGGGTTCTACCATGTGTGTCTGATGGGTTTCAGTAGATGCTGCCCAACAGTCTCCCAAAATGGCTGCATCCGTTTGCACTTGGATGCAGCGTATGAAAATTCCACTTACTCCGCACGTTGCCAACAGTAGGTATCATTGGTCTTTTTTATTTTAACTGTTCTGGTATCTTTCCTAAGTTTTAACCCAGAATTCTAGGCTTTGCAACACAACAGCTAGAGTGACTTTTTAATTTAATTTACTGTTATGTAGGTAATTCTTAAGCATGATACCTAATTCAAAAGATACAAAAGACACAGTAAAAACTTCCTCCCACTCTTCTCTCCTAGTCATACTATCTAGTTCCCACCTCAGGAAAGCTCCAGTGTTACCGGTCTCTGGGATTTTTCCAGAGATACCCATTTATATATCAATGTTAATTTTCCCCTTTATCCAGAAATGATAGCATGTTGTATACACTGTTCTGCACCTTTCTTTATTCACATAATAAATCTTAAAGATTATTCTATAACAGTTGCATTAATTTTTTTCTTAAACACCTACTAACGTAACTTGAAAATGACTCAGTAACTTCCCATTGCACTTAGCATGAAATCCCAAGTGCTTCACAGGCTTACCAGCTCTGCAGGACCAGGTGCCTACCTACCCATTCAGCTTCCTCCACTCCTCCACCCTCCTCTCTGTTAGCAAGCTCCTGTCACCCTGGCTATCTTTCACTTCCTTTATTCTCAGAGCTCTCCCACATCAGGGCCCTTGCATATGCCTTCTTAACTTAGAAAGTGCTTCTACCACCGCCTACCTGGCTGTTTACATTGACCTGTCGTTCTCAGAAGTCTCTGTGCCTGAGCCCTACATGTAATTTAAGGGTCCCTCAGTTTTGCTTTTATTATCCCTGTATTTTTTTATGATCCTTGAGACTCTAGACATGTATTTGTGATTATTTGATTAATGATATTCTACTAGATTATACATTCCACAGGGGTAGAGATTTTATCTCGTTTACCGCGCATGGTGTCTGTGTGCTTAATGAATAGTTGAGTGAATAAATGGATTTGTAGGAGGTAAATTTGTAAACTAATACGAAGGGCTTAATGGCAAATAATAAAGTAGGACTTGGACAGAAGGGAAGTAGATGCTTGTGTACAAATTTGGAGTAGCAGTCTGATGGTTCGAATAAAGGAAGCAGTACAGGCTGTTCTATTTTCTGAGACACAGTTCCTGTGCCTCCCACCATGTTGCTTGGGTATCTCCCGAAGTCTAGGGGGCCACTGAGGACCTCTAGCAGCCTGGGCAGATGCTGCTGGTGACGGGAGCCCCAGTTCTTAGCTGTTCTGGGGAACGGGCAAGTCCGCTTCTTCCTGAGAGCTCCCATTGGTGTTCCCAGTGGTGCTGGTGGCAGTGATCGGGAAGGACATCTCTGAGGGTAGCCAATGTGGGCAACACCTTCCCTTCCGCCCTCCTTCCCCTGCTCTGCCACTGCCCGCCATTCCTGCAGGTACTAGTGAATGGACCCTTCCTCATGTTCCCAGTGGACTAGAATAAGGCAGGGGTTCCAGAGACGTTGAAATCTAAAATTAAGAAAAAGATTCTGAAGTTGGAATTTTTAAAAGTTCTGGGAACAATGATTCAGTCAATGATGTGCAGTTTTAAATATTTGAAACTTTTCGGACAACCGTTTCCGAGTTTTTTCAACATTCAATAACTTAACTGAAACCGAAAACTTTTCCATGGATGTGAAAAGTATATGTGTGTGTGTGTATTTTATTTTAAAGGGAACCCCCCCCAACTCCCAGGTGTTGGTGAGGCTGTGGAGAAATTAGAACCTCGTGCACTGTTGGAGGGGATGTAACAACGGTGCAGCTACTGAGGAAAGCATCATGGAACATCGTCAAAAAATTAGAATTACTATACGATCCAGCGATTCTGCATCTGGGTACAGATTTTCCTCTGGGAAAAGAGGCAGATTTTCGAGAAAGAGTTGTACACCTGTGTTTGCAGCAGCACTGTTCCCAGTAGCCGAGACGGAGAAGCTCCTCGCACCTCCGTCCATCGCTGGTGGAGACCCAGAGGCACATCCGTACGGTGGGACCGCACTCGGCCTTGAATGCCAGGAGCTTCCGACCCGCGATACAACCTGCGTGAACCTTGAAGCCATTAGCCAAATGAAGTTAGCCACTCACAAAAAGACAAACACTGATACCACTTACACGAGGTTTCTAAGGGCGTCAAGTTCAGAGAAACAGATAAGAGAACGGTGGTTACCAGGGGCTGAAGGGAAGAGGGGATTTTTTCGGGGGTGTAGTCTCCGATTGGCAGGATGGATTGTTCTGGAGACCTGTCTCACAACCGTATACAATTAGGGCCACGACAGTACATTTTAAGTTGTATATTTTCACCACAGGAAAAGTAGATGACTTTTAAATTGTATAGGTCACATTTCAAAGTAAGAACCGGGAGAATCACTCCCACCTGGAGCTAGATACTTATTTATCTTTCAGGTTCGTCCCCTGCTCACCAAATCCGGGGCTACATGCAAATTGACTCAACTTCCCTTTTGTTAGGTGACTGTTCTTTTCCTCTTTTCCTCTTGAGAAACACTACTTTTACACATCTCTGCCTTTATTAAGTGTCCATTTTACATGACAGAATTTAGATATTTGACATTAGGGAGAGTTACGATCTCAGCCAGTCACCGTCTTATTAGTGGATTTCCTCTTGACTTAAATTGCTTTATGGTGGTTTTAATCTACCGGCATTTTTAATCTATAACATATCTATATCTAAAATACAATCTATCGAAAATATTAGATCTGAAGAAAGAAGGTGGCTCCAAAAGTACCAGGAAGTTCCAAATGCCTGCAAAATGTAGCAGATAATAAAAATCTTTATTCCTCAACTGCTCTGTATCTGTTTAGCCTATAAAGTCACGAATGGTATGTTTGCACTTGGAGAATTTACTGCTGTTTGTGTTAAGGGTAAAAAAACTCTCTGGTGACCATGACTAAAAAAGGTTGAGGATAGTGGTAGCTGAGAACAGACTTGGCCTCAGCTGGAAAAGATTGTTCAAGGTTGTAAATGGTGCCTGGCAACAAATTTTACCTGTATCTGGAAATCCCTTCAAAATATGGACTGGATCCAAAATGGCACTTTATAGCCTATTATGTAAATGTGTGGGACTTAGAGTTATTAAAGAAAGTGTTTTGGCATTTATGACTGGAAGCATACAAAACGAAGTACTGTTAATGGGTTCTCTTGTCTTTTATCAATACAGATCATCTAATGATACTAAGAACCAGAAATTTGTGGTATTTGCCTCCCTATACAGGTAACTCATTTTTTTTTTTTGGTATATTTTTTTATTTACTTGACAGAGAGAGATCACAAGTAGGCAGAGAGGCAGGCAGAGAGACAGGAGGAAGCAGGCTTCCCACTGAGCAGGGAGCCCAATGCGGGGCTCGATCCCAGGACCCTGAGACCATGACCTGAGCTGCAGGCAGAGGCTTTAACCCACTGAGCCACCCAGGCACTCCAGGTAACTCCTTCTTATGGAAAGATCTTTGGGCTTAAACTTTGGGTCTGATGATTGCCAGATCTCTCTGTGGAATTAATGCCTACTCTTGAGAGATGTAAGCTGTACAGATGTCTCTAAAATCATTTAGCTGTGAGTTGCCTGGCTGGCTCAGGTGGAAGAGTATGAAACTCTTGATCTCAGGGTCATGAGTTCGAGTGCCACATTGGTTGTAGAGATTGTTAAAAAAAAAAACAACTTTAAAAAAGCATTTAGCGGCCATGCCAACAATCCTCACTGCTTTTCAGCTTGCTTACATGCCCATTTAAATATGTATATATGCATACATATATGTGCACATACGTATTCATACATGTTTACACACCTACATATACACGCACATGTATTTTCCATCCCAAGTATATTAAAAATCTGAGTTACGGCTTTGTATATCATTTCAGCTTTTTTTTCTTCAGGTGCAAAAATTCCCATGTAATGTTCTGTAATACTGACAAAAATATCGAATTTGTGAGCCTTAGAACGTGGTCAAAATTTCTGGAGAACTCGTATTATCTAGAAAGTAGTGATTCAGGAAAGTTTCCATCTGGCTAAAATTTAAGCAAGAACGACATGATACAGTCCCTGTGTTTTTGTCAGATGGTTTTCTTATATGTTTACTACCCTTTTTGACACATTTTCTATAACCACATATAAAGCAGTTATTAAATAGCTTTTAGGTGAAATTTGATGGGTGGGCAAAAAGTACTAGGAAATTACAGATGGGAGCGGTTTAACAAGTGATCTTTTTTTTTTTAATTTTTTTTTTNAGAGAGAGAGATTACAAGTAGGCAGAGAGGCAGGCAGAGAGAGAGGAGAGAGGAGGAAGCAGGCTCCCTGCTGAGCAGAGAGCCCGATGTGGGCCTCGATCCCAGGACCCTGGAATCATGACCTGAGCCGAAGGCAGCGGCTTTAACCCACTGAGCCACCCAGGCGCCCAACAAGTGATCTTTTTGAAGATTGCTTTCTAACTATCTTGGTTGGATTTTATGATTTAAAAAAGCATTTTAAAGAGTTTTAGAGATTAATCTATAAGCATAGATGAATAACCGGAAGACAGAATAAAAATCATTAAAACTTCTGTATTTTTTAATATCAATTAGGCTTGGGTTAAAAATGATTAAATTTTTTTATTTAATTCTGTCTTATGGGGCTGATTAGTTCACAAAGTGTCCATCGTTTTTATTAAGCAGTAAGGAACATTTATAGGTTTATTATATGATGGCTACAAACTTTAGTAATGTAACTTTTTGGTTTTATAAAGTGCATCTCTTTTAACCATGCCAGATTTTATATACCCAGGATGTGAAATCTGTGTTTGTTTTTAAAAGGGGTCAGCTGGAATTCTCTTCCCAAAATCTGATCCTTTTGAAGTCATTTTGGGGCTTGGTGTGTAAGACACGCCGGTCACTTGACCTAGTGATCTTACGGCTGTGTCTTCTGTCCCCGCTTTGTCTCCTCACTGTCATCTCACACACCTCAGTCCGCAGTCTTCACCACATAGCTTTTTGGCGGTTTCCAAGCTAGGTCCACAAGGTAGCTTTCTTTATTAGAAACACCCAGGAGAATATGCTATCCCAAAGGAGAAGTTTTGGAAAAGGTCTCAGCAGGGGTGGCTACCCAGTCGCCTCTGTAGGGTGTCTGTGATCACACTGAATGGGACAACACTTCGTGGGAGAAGTGTGTTGGCAGTGCAATTGTTCAGGAACCCCAGGAGAGTATGACGTTATGAGTGTGTGTAGGTGTGCAGCCACGCACTTTTTGTTGTTTCTGTTGTTTGCTTTTCAGGGGATGTTTTTGAATCTAGATTTGAAGGAAGGTCCAGGTTAAGAATTCTGGATTCTTTAACATTTAAAAATAACACCAGGTACAGTGTTACAAAGTAGACACCTGGAACAGGGATTTTTTTTAAAAAAAGATTTTATTTATTTATCTGACAGAGAGAAATCACAAGTAGGCAGAGAGGCAGGCAGAGAGAGAGGGGGAAGCAGGCTCCCTGCTGAGCAGAGCGCCCAATGCGGGACTCGATCCCTGGACCCTGAGATCATGACCCAAGCTGAAGGCAGAGGCTTAACCAACTGAGCCACCCAGGCGCCCCTGGAACAGGGATTTTTTAAAATCATTTTTTCCTGGGTGGGAGGCAGTCGTGCAAAGAGCATCGGGAGCCCAGAAACCTGAAGTCCAGCCCTTCTCTT
Source organism: Ailurus styani (assembly GCA_002007465.1). Taxonomy (NCBI): domain Eukaryota; kingdom Metazoa; phylum Chordata; class Mammalia; order Carnivora; family Ailuridae; genus Ailurus; species Ailurus styani. Next base: position 11,176,585 of record LNAC01000001.1, read on the forward strand.
TCACCGGTACCTACGACATCGAGCTGTTCTCCAGCCCTCTTGGACACGGTTTCTACATCTATCAACTCCCCTATCACCGTGTTAGTGAAGATGGAATGAAAATATGTGTGGATGTGCTTTTTAATCCATGAAGAGCCGCAATTTTGCTGGCAGTTGGCGGTCCAGCCGCCCGTAGAGGCAGTGTAGAGTGAGCCGCCTGTAAGTGGCTGTTAAGTCAGAAGAGTATTTCAAACAGCATTTAGAACGGGGTCGACCACACAGTAAATGTCCCCATTTTGGGTGCAGCATATCATCCAGTAGCTTTCCAAGGAGTCCGATGACAGTTTCAGTTCCGACCCTTTGTATGTGACTTGTTTTTGATCTTCAAAAATTAAAATAAATTTTTTAAGTAATTTTGTTGAGATATAATTTGTGTACCATAGAGTTCACCTAAGTGAACATACAATTAAATGATTTTTGGTATATTTCCAGAGTAGTGCAACCATCACCTTAATCTAATTTTAGGACTTTTTCATCATCCCCCAAAAGCAAGCTTCTACTTATCAGCACTCCCTGCCCAATCTCTCCTTGCTTTGGGTTTAGGTAACCACTAGTCTGCTTTCTGTCTCTACCAATTTGCCTATTTTAGACTTTATATAAATGGGATTATATGCTGTATGCTATTCTGTGACAGTTCTTTCACCCAGTGCGACATTTTTTTTTGGTTCATCCGTGTTGTAGCATGCATTAGGACTTCATACCTTTTTATTGCCAAATAATATTCTTTTGTAAGGATATGGCACAGTTTATCCATTTGTCAGTTGATGTGCATTTGGGTTGTTTCCACCTTGGGGCTGTTATCGATCATGTTGCTATGAGGGTGCCTGGGGGGCTCAGTCGGTTGAGCGTCTGCCTTTGGCTCATATCATGATCTCTGGGTCCTGGGATCCAGTCCCACATGGGGCTCCCTGCTCAGCAGGGCATCTGCTCCTCCTTTTCCCTCTGCCCCTACCCTCTCTCATGCTGTTCTCTTTCTCCTTTCAAATAAATAAAATAAATAATGTTGCCACGAACATTTATGTACAAGTTTTAGTGTGGAAATTTGTTTTCATTTCTTCTGAGTGTAAGATATGTAAGAAGTAGAATTTCTGAGTTAATGGTTTCTGCATTCCCATCAACTGTCAGGTTGGTTGAAATCTCTCTTCCATTATTGCCTCCTTTCCTATATACCTTGTCCGGGTGGGTGTGTATCTTACTATAAAAATATACCTTGTGTTTAGCAGCTTCTCTGTCATCTGACTGGGGTTTGGGAGAGAGGAGGTAAGGATTCTCTCAGGCCATCAACACATTTCGTTGAGTGATTCTTCTGTGACAGGCCCTCCTCCAGGTGCCTGGACTCCAGGGAGAATGGAAGGTAGGGGGAATGTAGGGCCCGTGTGGAGAAACAGCAAACATAACCAGTAAAATGCACTATGCTAGAAGGTACTACATGCCATGCGGAACCCTAGGTGGGGATGGAGGAAAGGGGGTGTGGGAGTACAGCAGGTGGGCTTGCCATTTTAAACACCGATGAGGAAACTTCTGGATAAAGACGTGAGGCAACTGAGGGAGTGTGCCATGCACACACCCAGGGTGATGTGTTCCAGACAGAGGGAATAGCCAGTGCAAAGGCCATGAGGTGGGAGCCTGTGGAGGTGTTTGAGGGATAAAGAGGTTAGGTGGGAGCAGATGAGTTGGGGGGCAGAGGGAAGATCTGGAATGGAGGTCACAGGGAAATGGAGGTCTTAGTCACGTGGGGCCTGGTCAGTCTTTATTACGGTCTTGGGCTTTCTCCTGGGACAACAGGGCAACAGATTGCCCCAGTGCAGTCTGAGCAGAGGGTTGACATGGGAGATTTCCCTTGTTTCAGTGATCCCTGTAGGTGCTGGGTTTCCAACAGACTGCAGCGAGGCAGAGGCAGGAGAGCTGTGGGAAGCTGCCGCTCTAGGCCAGGCCGTGGGTGATGCCTCGGACACGAGGGAAATGGCGAAAGCATAGACTTCTGCGTTCGTTGGAGAGGTCGAACCTGCGGGATGACTTGAAGGAGGAGATGTGAGGTGTGAGGAAAACAATGATCAGAAACGACTCCCAGATAATTAGTCTGAGCAACTGGAAAGGTAGGGTTGCTCTGGACTGAAATGAGAAGATTGTGGGTGGGGCAGGTGTGGGCCAGACGAGGAGGCTCCATCCCGCACACGCTCAGTTTGAGAGAGGGGTCCCATTAGGCATCCAAGAGAAGAGGTCAGGCAGGCAAGTCCCGGCTGGAGAAAGAAGTGTGGGAGTTCTGTGGTGTCAAGATGGGATTTCATATGGACTTGGGGGACTGATGGTCACGTAGGTCCATCAGTTGTAACAAACGTACCAGTCTGGGGGGGAGGGGGTTATGGGGGGCTGTGCATGTTGGGGGGCAAGAAGTACACGGGAACTCTTCTGTATGTTCTGTTCAATTTAGCTGCAAACCTAAAACTGCTCTAATAAACTCTATTTTTTACAAAATGGTATTAAAAGCCATTAGACTTGAGGAGATTGTCAGGGGAGTAAGCATGCAAAAGAAGGGCTCCAAAGACCTTGAATGAAGGTCTTTGTATGAAGAAGGAGTGGCGGGGGAATAGCAAATGTGGCAGAAAGAAAACTAGGAGAGTCGTTCAAGAGGCGGGAGGAAGAATGGGCTCAAATCTCTCAGGAGACCTAGCAGCACATTCTCTCCAAAGCTCTCTGGGCCTCAGTTTCTTTCTTCCTCTTTCTTTTCCTTCCTTCCTTCCTTCCTTCCTTCCTTCCTTCCTTCCTTCCTTCCTTCCTTCCTCCCTCCCTCCCTTTCTTTTCTTTCTTTTCTTTTCCTTCCTTCTTTCCTTCCATCCATCCATCCATCCATCCATCCATCCATTTTATTTCTTTGACAGAGAGAGCACACAAGCAGGGGGAGTGGCAGGCAGAAGGAGAGGGAGAAGCAGGGTCCCTGCTGAACAGGGAGCTCTGCTCTGATGCGGGGCTCGATCCCAGGACCCTGGGACCATGACCTGAGCTGAAGGCAGATGCTAAACAGTCTGAGCCACCCAGGTGCCCCAGGCCTGTTTCCTGATCTGCCGGATAATATGCTGACTTCTGGCTGTGCTATGCCATGAATGTGTGACTTGAAGTGCAAGGGAGATCAAAGATGGGAAAGGCCATTGGTGTCTGCTTGCTCCCTCCATGGGAAATGCAGAGTTTAAAGACAACAAAACTCATGTTGTAAAAATGTGGGTTTAAATATTGGTGGATTAAACCCCATAGAAATTTTGACCAGTTTCCAACTATTGATTCCCCCCACCCCTGATTTAAGAGTATATACACCACAGAAATTTTGCAAAACTGGAAAATGTAATAATGAAAATTAAAACTATCTCTTATCCCATCTAGAGACAAATGCTAGTAATATTTTGGTATAGTTTTCTGCAAGATTTCTAGACATAAATCGACTGTATTTCCTCTCCGTCTCCACTGAAAAATTTCTCTATATTTGTATCCTGACTTTTTTCAAAGAAAAAAACCCCAAAATCAGTTCTTACAGCTATAAGTATCCCATCATAGGAATATACTGTCACTTAGTCACTCCATTAATGAGTATTTATAGCACTATAAACAGCACCCATGAAAGAGGAGTTAGGATGTTCAACAGTACACAGAAATCTTTGCCCCTCTTAGTCTTTCTTTGGCATAAATTACTAGTCGTGGAAATATTCACTGGTCGGGTGGGTATAAATATTTTGAAAGCTTTTATACATGTTGCCAAATATGTATCAACATATCTGCCTCTCTTGCTTTCCAGAGAGGTTGTAACAGTTTACTTTCCTCCTTTCTCTGTGTCTGTCAATTGTATCACTGTTCTGAACCCTGCCCATTCCTCATATTTTCTTTTAAAAATACCACTGCCGATTAACATAGGCTAAAGTTTATTAAAGCAGCACTGTGAGAGGGAGCAAGAGTAATTCAGGTTCCAGTAAATTTTTGTGAGCCTGCAGGTGCTGAGCACCTTTCTTACTTGGTTTTCTTGTTTTGTCTGGCTTTCTTGTTTATTGCTGGTAAACTCCACACCCTGAGAATGTAGGTGGCATCCTTTCCTTGTCCAATGCCGTGAGGCTGTTTGAAGACACTCGGCTGGGCTGCTGTATGCCGAGGACCGGTACCCAGGTCTCTTGACTCCAAGTCAGGCACTTCTTTATTTATCTTACTATATAACTCACCTGTCTCAACTGGCCTAGAATATTCTTTATGAATGACTCAAAAATACAGTATATATAATAAAATATAAGAAATTCTATAATATAATCAGAGATCACTAATTTTAAAAAATTTTGAGTAGAACAAAAAATATTGATTTGAAATCAATGATCACTCTGACATCCTAGGCTCTTCTTGCCTGGCTGAATGAAGATTGTTCAACCAAAGATGAGACCAACAGGGGTAGGCAGAGGAGTAGATGAGACAAATGGGGGTAGGAAGAGGCCAAGCTACCTGTCCTCTTCCTGTCCAGATTGGTTATCATCCTTTGAGAAGGCTTGAGATGAGCTGCAGAAAGTGAATGATGCTATCTGGATGGTGGGCACTGTCAGCCCACATGCAAACCACAGGCAGAACGTAATCTCGTGTGTGTGTGTGTGTGTGTGTGTGTGTGTGTGTGTGTGTGTTTTCTTTTGGCAAGCTTTAGGAACCGTGAAGCTCTATGCTTGTATATTTGGTCTTTTATACAGTGCCTATAGAAAACTGGCTTTTGGATCTTTAGACACTTAAAACAGATATTTAAAGCAACTTTACCGAGATGGTCTCTTAATGTTCCGAAGCAGAAATTTTAAACTGCGTACATTAAACCTTGACTCTGGTCTTTATTTTCGAACCCACCATCTGATATGCTAACAGGACAGTGAAAGTGGCTAGAAGCTGCGCTATTTTCCCCTTATTTCAGAAAGGCCTGGCCACCTTCTTAGCTCCGGAGGCATTCCTGGGTATGTCTCAGGCCACCCCAGGGCATTTCAGGACACTGTGAGGCTGGACCTGGCAACTGGCATATTTAGCTGTGCCTGATGCTTACCCACTGTGCCAGTCTCCTTGTTTCCTGTGTTAGGATTAGCTGTCATTTTACCTGTAATTTGGTCTCCAGAGCAGTTTCCTGGGGAAATGTGCTGCACAGACAACCTCGGCATTGCTTTGAGAATGTAGTGATCTCATTTGGATTCAGGACTCTGCCTGAGTTTCAAAGTCCTGCTCTTACACCGGGGAAAGCTGCTGACTGTGATTGCAGTATCTTACAAGGGTGTGGAAGCAGGTGGGGAGCCCACTCCCAGCGTAGGCCAAGGACAGGAGGAGGTGTTTTTATTTTTATTAAAAAAAATTTTTTTTTTAAAGATTTTACTTATTTGACACAGAGAGGGAGGGAGGGAGCTCAAGCAGGGGGAGTGGCAGACAGAGGGAGAGAGTGAGGCAGGCTCCCAGGTGAGCAAAAAGCCCAGTGTGGGGCTTGATCCCAGGACGCTGAGCCCAAGGCAGACACTTAACCAACTGAGCCACCCAGGCGCCCGAGGAGGCGTTTTTAAATTGAGCTTTTCCGCTGGGTTCTCAGCTTGTTCCTGGTCCCCGTAGTGACCATCCTGCAGGCAGCTGAAAACCCCGGTGCTCTTCGCTATCTTCAGGAGCCAGAAGAACCTCTCCCGGCAGCAGGGGAGAGGGAGTGCTCTGAAATACTTGGGGAAAAGTGGCTTTCAGAGGGCAAGGGTAGGGCCAGCAATGAGAAGGAACCCTAGAAGGCCAGAGATGGGGTGGAATTGGGACCGAGGGACGAGCGGGTGGGCAGAAGGAGGGAGGAAAAATGAGCAGAACGGGCAGCTCAGAATAGAAGATATAAAAGAAAGTGCCAGCTAGTGAAAACACTGCAAAAGGATGGGTGGCAGGGCGCGACGACTGGGGAGCGGTTTGGAAAAATAGCAATTAGCACAGCTAAAAATAAAGACCAATTTGGAGACAAAGCCAGATACACAAGGAGAAAAATAAGACTCGCCAGAAAGACAATTCTTCGCAAACCGAACGCTCAAGAAAATGAGGCTAATGACACCCCTTTGGGGGCTGGTTTGCACAGAAACGAGACAATAGAGGGGGGCGCGGCGCGCCGAGCAGGTGACGGGTGGCGGGAGAGGAGAAATCGAGCCGGAGCGCAGTGTGGACCTGAGTGACTCCGAGAGTTGAGCTGAAGGCCCAGCCGGAAGCCGCACCACGTGTCCCCAAAGTTAGAGAAGTGTCCCCAGCCAGTCGCGCTGCGAGGCAGCGGCATCTCTCGGCGCTGGAACCCCCCGGAGCCTCCGGGCCGCGGGGAGAAGGCGCCCGAGTTGCCTCGGCGCCCGCGCAGCGCAGCTCGGCTCGCTCCCCGCGGCCCGGACCCCGGCGACGCCCCGCGGCTTCGCGGCCCTGGGAGGGCCGGGCAGCCACCGAGTCGCGGGGATCCTGGATCCCGGGGCGAGGAGGCGAAGGCCACGGGCCACACCCGGGTTTTGCAGAACCCTGAGGCCTCGGCTTCCGGGTCCGCGTAGCGGGAGGGGACCCCCGCCCCGCCGCCTGGCGAAGGCGCGCGGAGACCGGGAGCGCGGTGCGCCCGCGGCGCGGTGCCCGTTCCTCGCGGCT
>LNAC01000001.1:11183673-11207135 GCA_002007465.1 Ailurus styani
GCGCGCCGGGGCGGGGCTGAGCGGGCTCCGCCTCCCTCCTCCTCCTCACCGGCCTCCGGCTCAGCCGCCGCGCGGCCCGGCTGCTCCTCCTTCCTCCCGGGGCGACCGCGGCGATGTTCAACCGCGCGGTGAGCCGGCTCAGCAGGAAGCGGCCGCCGTCAGGTAAGCGGCTCCCCGGCCCGCGGGCCGGGGATCGGGGCGCCCGGAGGAGCCGCCTCGGCCGACGCTCCCCGCCCAGGGTCCCGGGCATCCTTCCCTCCCTCCCGTGCTCGGGCGCGGCTGGGCGATGCCACCCGGCGAGGGTCCCCGCGCACCGCGCCGCTTCTCCTTGCTCCGGCCCGCGTCCCTGCGGTCGCGGCGGCTGCGGGGGCGCGGAGCCCCGAGGGGCGCTGCGGGGAGGAAGTTTGGACAAAAGGGAGGAACAACGGCAGTTTTCTTTTGAGTGATGGTCTGGGGGAAGAAAGGAGATCCCACGCACCCCCAAACTTTGGAGGGAGTATGGGCTCTAGATCCGAAAGCAGAAAGTCCCTTCTGGAGTTCGCCGCCTCTCCCCGCTGCGGGCGTCGGTGCGAATGATGCCCGCGCGGCGCCCGGAGGAGGCAGGGCTGCAGCCCCAGCCTCGGACTGGACTGGCCCCGGGGCCCGGGCTGCCCGGCGCCTTCAGTTCTGCGCTGCGAGGCCGAAATGTGGGGCCGCCGAGGAGGGTGAACGCCAGGCTGGGGAAGGCACGTCTGTAGTTCGCACCAGGGGAGCGCGGACATTTACCGTGGACTCGGCTTGGCTGCCACGGTGGACCAGGCTGAGCCCCAAGTTGCAGCGATTTGATAGGACAAAGAACCCACGGTGCAAACGAGACCATGCCTTTGATGCCAACCACCTTACCCTTTTCGTTCACAATGATGGCTGTGCTCCTTTGAGCTCTTAATGTGGGCGCAGGTCTCTGTTCACCCAGTTCTGTGTTCTCTCTCCAGCCTTCGGGGCGACCTTGTGAGACAGGTCCTGTTAAGGCTACTTTCCAGAAGAGGGAACTGAAGTCAGGAGCTGTTAGGTACCCAGTTAGGGGGTGATGGAGAATCTTTGAAACCCAGGGTGGCTTGACTGTGGAGTTCAGAGGCTATTCTGCTGCCTCCCACTCAGACAGTCTAGTGCTAAGAGTCTGAACATGTGGGTCGGTGTCCTGTTTTCACCAAATATCCTATTTTATGCGGGAAAGTGCAGTTAAGAGGATGGACTGGAACCAGACGGGCTGGGACCAAATCCCACCTCCAGTGCTGTGAAAACTTTGTGTCTGTGCAAATGAGGATCTGCAGAATGGGAATAGAGCAGCTACCCCTCTTCAAGCCCTTGAATGGAGCGGGTTTCCGGTCCATCAACTTTTGCAAATCATTGCATTTAATATTCAAGACTCCCCTAATAAAGTAGGACTTCACGGGGTTATTGTAAAGAGTTTGTGTTTGTGTCAGTGGACTCGTACATCTTTCCGTGTCGTCTGTGGGTCCGAGGATTCCTTTGTGGGCATTCCTTTTAGCCGTTCCCTGTTGGTGGCTCTTCACAGGCCTGTGGGGCAGTAGTTAGAGCCTGGACTCGAGGTCAACTCCTCGTTCCCACCCTGACTCTATCATTCAGTGACCTTGAGCAAGTTACTTGACCTCTGAGCCAATTGCTAAATTATCAGGAAATTTGAGAACTCGGTGCTAAATCACGGATAGCTTGAAATTGGCTGTTGGTGGATATGTTTACCATGGAAATGGGCAAAAGGCTAAAAATCAAGCTTTTTTTTTTCTAGGAGAACTGGGCTACTGGCACACCTCTGTGTCTGTTTTCCCATCTGCAAAGTGGGTTTCATAGAGTCTTGGGATTAAACACACCAGAACATATGAAGTCTCTAGTGCAATGCCTGGCACATAATAAATGAGGAGTAATGGTTAGTTTCCCCCTTTCATATTATAAACAGATCTGTTCTGAACACCTCTGCCCAGTTATTCATTGCTTTGCATCATTTTGGGGCATCCCAAATGTGTTATATGGATGAGGGTTGTACCCCAGAAAGACTGGGGCAATTTAGGGACACTAGAGGAGTGTACCTCTTTTGGGGCCATCACTTTTCAGGCTTGCAACACGAGATTAAGTGACAGGAAGATTAGTAGCTAAACATCATGGTTTGGTATTGGGTGCCTGGCCTCTGAGAGCCCAAACGCCGATGGATTTTTAGGTTTAAAGTGTACCCCACTGCTGGGAAAGGGCAAATGAGGCCCTGCCCTTTGGGCATCACCATCCAGCAGTGAGAAAAGAAGGAGTCAAGTGAGAAAGGGAATGTGGGCCCCGAGGCAGAGGTACTGGGAAGCTCGCCAAGCGATCCGTGGGACCCTGTACTACATTTTTACTTGGTAACTTTAAATTATTTTTCCTAAACTGGCTCTCCAAATTGTATAAGCTTCCAGCCCCACAAGTGCTGGATCCAGCCCTGCCGTTCCCTGACGTGGACCCAGCTGCGGTCCTGCCTCTCAGAACCTTCTACGGTATAGACTTTTTCTGCTTTTCACCAAAAACTTACTGGAGAGAGTTTGGAGTTCCTAACCCCTAATTCCAAGGTTCAAAGTGTAATTCCCTTATTTTCCTTTTGGGGATTTCTCAAAGTGTGTCCATGAGCCCCCCGGGGGTGGGAAGGGGGCGGAAGAAGTGCGGCTTTCCAGGCCGCACCCTGGACCCACTGATTCCATCTTGGAGACCCGAGGTGGGAGGGAGAGTAAGCTGCATTTTCAGCAAATGCCTTAGCTGATTCTCATGCCACTGAAGTCTGTCTGTCCACCCCCTTGCCCCCGACAAGGACTCACACCGTTGGTATTAATTGTGATGCTGCTCACCTGGAAAGCAAAGCCGAAGCCACAGCCTTCCCTCTGCGAGCAGATTGAGGGGCGACCCCTGGAGGGAATCCCCACCCTGCCAGGCAGGCTTGGCCCTTCCCCGGGGGGGCCTGTTGGACACAAGCCGTTAAACCCTTGGGACCAGTTTTGGATTTATTGCTGGGCTTAAGTTTTTATTTAAAGATGACAGTCAACATAGCAACTTAATGTCTTTGTTTTAACAACCCCGCCGCGGACAGTCTTGGCCTCTGGGAAAACTTTCCCTGCGGAACATCACGGGCCTTGCTGGCCGTGGGTTCAGGGAGAACAGCTCGGGGACAGAGAGGCCGGGCCGGGCCGGGCCGGGCGGGGGGTGTTGTTTTAGACTGCTGTGGTTAGTCCACAAGCTGGCGGAGTCCGGGGTGTCAGCTCCGAATGCCACCCGCTCTGAATGCCACCAAGGGCAGCCTGTAGACGGGCGGATGTCAGGTGCTATGCAGCTCTGTTTGCTTCGTTGGCTTTGTACGTGACTGATGTCTCCTTCCCACACTGTTAGAAATTTGGGGAACCCCGGCAGGTGCCAGGCGGGCCATTTCTTGGGGCTTCCTGGGTAGACTGAGGCACACACCCTGCTGTGCTTGAGTAATCCCCTCGGCCCGGGGAGCTGGGTTTAGAAAGTTGCTGTTTAAATTGTACTAAATTTACGCTCACTGCTTGTCTTCTGCTTCCCCCAGATAGCTCTTCTCTGCAGCAGCCCCAAGAAGGGTGGCGGGGGCCGAGGGGGCCCGGGGCAGGCGACAGCAGCAGCTACCCGATAAGAGCTGTCAGGAGGCGTCCCCTGCGGGGGGAACAGCCCCTTGCAGGCTTCCGGGGACTCATCTCCCTTCTAAGCCAGTTCCCATCGCTCCGGGGCCTTGCTGGGTGCCTGCGGGTCAGCTGTGCTGTGCCCTCTGCGCGCTGCTCTGGGACCCCTCCTCGGGCCAGCCTTCTCCGCCAGGCCCATTCCCTCTGCTCTCACTCTGCCCCTGGGGGGCTGTCCATTCCCGCTTCTGCCCCTTTGCTTCCCAAGGGTGTCCTCTGTCCCGATCCCAGAGCTGGGTCTCCCCCTGCCCCAGCAGGGCCTCTCTCCCCAGCCTCCTGCCTGCCTCCTTCTCTGGCCCCGAAATGCAGCCTGTCTGTTTTGTGTCTCCGTGGACAGCCGCAGAGGCCACCAAGGGGCAGGGACTTGTCTGGAGTCACCACCCATTTCAGAAGGGACAGACCAGAGAACTCAAATCTCTGACCCAAGCCCAGAGCTACCTGCATGAGTTCACACAGTGTCCATTTAGTCATCTTGTTGAAATATATTTAGAGTTAAAAAATATATATGAATATGGAGCTGGCAACCTTTCTCTTTCCTCTTTTCCTGCCTCCTTCTTCCTTTCCTCCCCTTTCTTCCTTTCTCTAGTTAGGACATTAAAAACAACGCCATCATCAACCATCTTTATCATTCCATGATGAAAGGGCATTTGAATACCCAAGAGAGTAAAGACAGAATTTCATGTAAGGAAATATCCTAATCCACCGGAATCTTCTAGAGGTTTTTGCCTCCAGGAAGAGGCACTGGGTGACTGAGAGCTGACAGGAAGTCCTGCTCCCTGTGCTCCCACTGTGTCTTGAATTTTGTACCATGTAAATAAATATAACGATCCCTTTCCTAAAAACAACCCAAGGCCGTCTTGACCATATCAAGACAGCTTACGTGGTAAATACTTCCTTATCCTTATTTTCATTCCTTCATGAACTGGTGAAAAAAGCTTCATGCCGGCCTGTGGCCTGGTGGGCAGACAGCCATCTGGGAACTCCTGGTCTGATCTCCTCAATTAATTTTAAGTTCTGTGAGAAAAAGGGCCCCCGCCTTTCACTTCTTGCGTCTGTCACTGCCCTTCTTCCCTTTGCAGGCTCTGCAGCCAGAGGGCTTGGGGCTGAGTCCCACCTCGTCCACTTCTTTGCTTTCTCCTTGGAGCACGTTACTTAACCTCACCATGCCTCAGTTTCCGCCTCTGTAAAATGGGCCACCGCTGAGCCCAACCTCAGAGGGTCGCTGTGAGGTGGAGATGAGGTCTGTAGCAAGCGCTCAGTCAGGCAGCTATTTTTATAGCTGTCCTGCTCGCCGTCTCGCCCCCAGTCTATCAGAAAACATCCATCAACGTGAACGTGAGCTTGAGCGCCAGACACGGCCCACCCCAGCGGACACACAGCTCCTCAAGAAACGCACAGCCTCTCAGACGCCGGAGGGGGAACGTCACTCGCCCGGCCGTAGGGGCCCCCAGGGGAGGGAGGGCACATTTGTGGAGGAGTGTCAGGCCCCCGGGGGCGGCACAGGGCTTCTGGGAAGTGAGGGAAATGAGGACAGGGTCTTCATTTTCACCCCCCAGGGTAGGGCTCCTGGGTATTTTTGTTTTTTCTGGGCCCTTGCCTGGACAGTAGAGATCTAGGGAGGCTACAAATAACAGCCTGGCGTTCTGATTTCCTTCCCTCTGGTAGAAACTGGAAGCCAGTGGCCATCTGTTGTTTCGTCCACTCAAAAGAGGATGTGGAGTCTTGTTTTTCCTCCGGACCCAAGGGTGCTCGGGAGCCCGCAGCCCCCAGCCTGTCTCCCACGAAGCGTCTCTGAGAAGGCAGTGGGTTTCCGGGCTTCGTGAGACTCCTCAGGTGGACCCCAGAGCATGGAACGTAAGAAATGGCCCCCACCCTCCTTCGGCAGATGTCCTCAGCTTGCTCACCGCCTGGGTGACAGCGGTGCAGGGCAGGGGCTGGAGGGAGTGTGGAGCGAGACGCAGGTGCACCGGCGCCCATGGGAGGCACCGCCCGAGCCCTTGGCTTTCTCTGAGGTCTCCGGCTTCTTGTAAAAAAAATGCCATAAAGCCTTTTCTCAGTCCGGCCAACCCTCTGCAGCCCGCTCGCCTTCTCTGGTCTTCGGTGCTTGCTATTATGATGATTATTTTAAAACTTTTTCATTTTTATTCTTAGATTCTGCTAATTGCACTTCACGCAAACCTCCCCTCCAAGGGAATTGCATGCTTTAAGGGTAGTTGTTCTCCGACGTTAGATACTAGAGCCGATAAACACTTAAGTAATATTTAGCTAGAGTGTTTCCGTGACCCACTTTCTCTGGAGCCCTACATAGATCACCAGTCGTAACCAACTGATTCTCTGCTTCTAAGTTTGGATGACTTTTTAAAAAAAGTGTAATATGTTTGATGTGGAATAGTTGATATGAGGTTTTAAAGACTTATTTATTTGGGAGAGAGAGAATGAGAGGAGGGGCAGAGGGGGAGGGAGAGAGACAGAATCTCAAGCAGATTCTGTGCTGAGTGTGGAGCCCAGCACGGGGCTCGACCTCACCACCCTGAGATCATGACCTGAGCTGATACCAAGAGTCGGACACTTAACTGACTGAGCCACCCAGGTGCCCCTGATGTGAGGTTTTAAATAAGGTTCTTGGGCTGTGCACATTTCCTTGAATATTTACAAGAGTATGGGGGGGGTGTTGCCGTATACTGCTTTAGAATTTGGAATGAACATTTCTGCCTCTTCCTGGGCTTGAATATTTGATTTGTTTTCTTTAATAATGCTTTATGTTTTGGGGGTACTTAGGATACACTCTTTGATGGTGTACATTGATTCTGCTTTGAGGAAGTTGGGTATTGAGATTTTACTCAATTAGGACATTATTTGACTTGGGAAAATTGCCTATGAAGGATCCTTAACCCAGACCTTCGTGCAGACTAATAGCAGGACTCCATGCTGTAAGCGTCCATTCCGATGAGTGTTACAGATGTCTTCTGAGTATGGATTTCTGAGGAATTAATGTCTGGAGAAAGTCTCTGGTAGATATGACATCATAGCATCTATAAATAATGCATTACGAAATATGCTGCAAGCCAGCAGCCTCAGCCATCTGTATCTTTGAAATAATGCCTTTTGCTGAAGTCGGAAACCACATCGAACAGCATAAATGTAAATGGAAAGCGTATGTACATTGTGTTTGCACGCTAGATGATTGTGGCCCGGTCTTGTGTGGGTTTTTGTCTGCGCCGAATTCCCTCTTGGTTTTCTTAGTCTTTTCCCACGGTGCGGTGCTCTTTCTCTTCAAGGCCGTTACGATCTGGCCTTTGTGAGTGTGAAGATCAGCAGTTATCAAAAACAAAAGCCTTATGTTTTTGTTTCAGTAGAACCTTATGATAAAGAGCATGGGCTCTGGAGCTGTGCTTGGAGCATGGCCCCCTCTTTCCTAGCTGGGTGACCCTTGCAAGTTACTGTGCCTCGTCTGTTCTTCCTCATCAGAAGTGGGGATAATACCAAGCACACCACAGGGTCATGGTGAGGTGGGAATGATCTAACCCACAGAAAAACCTCGAAGCACTCCCCAGAATACTGTAAGCAACGTGTAAGTGTCCGCCGTTGTTATTAGCTAGTGACAGATTAGTCTGAACGTAAATCTATTGAAAAATAAGTATTGTGAGGGCGCCTGGGTGGCTCAGTGGGTTAAGCGTCTGCCTTCAGCTCAGGTCAAGATCCCAGTGTCCTGGGATCGAGTTCTGCATCAAGCTCCCTGCTCAGTGGGGAGCCTATTTCTCCCTCTCCTCCCTGCTCTACTCTCTCTTGCTATCTCTCTCTTTATAAATAATAATATTTATAAATAAAAGATATAAATGATATCTTTAAAAAAAAGAAAAATAAGTATTGTGCCTACAAAAATCTGATCTAAATTGGTTTTAGACCTCAGGAGGTTAAAAAAATTCTTTTTTCATTGCAAAAATATTTTATAGATAAACTAAACAAGACAAGATAAACAGAGCTGGACAAAATAGAAATAAATGTTATCACCAATAGCTCCTTACTAGCTTGAGTGATCTTAAAGCTGCTAGAAAAGTATGTTTGACTTTTTTTCCACCAGGGCTTTCCAAGCTTATCTTCTTGTGTAATGCATCTAAAATGGCAACTTTTATCAACAGAAAAGCAAGGAATATTATACCTTTATGGCTCCAGATGCTAGGAGTTGGGAAGCTGGGAACTCTTGGTTTTGCTTTATTTTTAAGTTCAGAAGTAAACCTGCTCACTATAGAGTAAGGTTGTTCCTTTTTCTTATAATTGCTGGACTGATTGTAACATTTAAGGTGAACTCGTCTTAGGAAGCCTTTACTTACATGCATTGGGAAGTAGTGAAAGTCTCCTGAGTGGGGGACCCTATGTAATAGAAATGCCCCAACTTGAGGGGCAATGTCTAGGGTGGTACCAGATGGTGGGGGGCACTTTGCTCAGTCTCACTGGATGTCAGGAGCATGACTTGGAGAAGAGACACACCGTTAAATGAATAGAGTTTGCAAATGCGAGTCTATGTAGAGTTATCTATCTATATTGATACCAGTCAAGAAAGATTAAGGAAAAAGGGCATAGCCAAAAGCTTTTATTAAAATTGAAAGGCCGTCAGGATGTCTTGGAAAAATTCAAACCAGTACTTCTGGGGAAAGCAAAAACACACATCAGCCAGAGTGTGGGTAGAAGATTCCCACGGTAAAGATGGTGGGGGCAGAAGATGAGCAAAAAGGCAAGAAGGAATTTGTCTATATCCAGGGCACCAAAGCCAGACACCAGTGGCCATGGCTGTGGAGAGTAGCTGCATCTTGATGGACTTCCTGAGCCAGCCCTGGAAGTTCTGTGCCCGTTTGTAACAGTGTCGGGGTCAATGCAATTCATGACTTTTGATGGCAGGGGGATGGTAGCCCAGCCGAGAACTGAGAGGAAGGGCCGTTTATTGGCCAAGTCCTGTGTTCTGGAGCAGCCCTGGGGGTCTGCGGAGGTGGCCCTGGGAGGGACAGTCACCTTCACACTGAAGTCCCAATACTGGTTCCATTGAGCAGTTCTTTAGTTGGGTCACCTTGGGCGGGTCATTTTACCCTCTGAACCCTTATGTTGCCCTCTGAATCTTTATTTCCCAGTCTATAAAATAAGGGAACTAGACCAGACTAGTGTGTATTGAGTTATAAGAGTTTTTGATCAAGTGAAAGCTAGCACAGAAATCTAATATGCAAAATGATCTGAGTATGAATTAAGGGTTGGGGGAGGGGACAGTCATCAAATGGTGGGGCCAGACAGCTTATCTCCTGTTTAACCAAAAGAGCGTTCTTTTGGTTAAATGGGAAGCCACCAAGTGTCTTTATTTGCAAGACAGCATGGCAGCAAACACCCAAATGTGTTCCGGTTCATTATTGAAAAGAATGCCAGGAGCTTTGGAACCCTTCCAGACCAAGGTTGGAAACTTAAGGGCAAAGGAGGTACTATGTGGCAGCAGGAGAAATTTCTGGCTGCCTAAGATCGTTCCTGGGAGCAGCCCACTTGTGTCTCCACGTGTATTTACTTCAGAGACAGTCTCTTGAGGGAAGGCAGCAAGTTGTCAGGCTGTGTTCACGAGCACGAGAGTGAATTGGCGAAATGCTTGGCAGAATGAACCCTCTTGCAGAACTTTCTTATCATGGTGATCTCTGGATTCGATTTGTGCTTTGTTGGGAAGAAACTCAGTGTTCAATGTGTTTAGAGACTTGCCGTTCTAGCATTTTCAAAGAGAGCAGGGAACTAATGTAATATCCACAGACTGAAGATTCACTTTAGAGAAGCATCAGGTCCATTTGTGTTGTGTTTGAGTGAGTTTGCGTCTCGATGAAAGGAATAGATGTGTCCCGAATAATTCTCTTATCTGCTCTATTACCAGTGCGTATGGAAACACAGTCCCCACTTCCCCGCAGGGCTTCTGGCTTCTGCTTTTGAGCCCCGGTCAGCCAGTGAATGTCTAAAATCCAGGTAGTTCTCCCAGCCTCTGCTTGAGAAATTAACACGTGGGTTGACCCTGTAGAACATGAAAGATCATGGAAGCTGAGTTACTTTTAAGGCCAATGTATCCAGATACAACTTTCTTCCCAAAACATTTAAAACTATATGGCCTCCTAGCAGCTTACAGCAATTAATATTCATAGGACTTTTTTTCACTTGTCCTTTTCAAATGGTTTGCTTGCTGATTTTTTAGTTAAAAGCGCATTTTCTCCTACATTCAAACTTTTCTTTATAGAAACAGCCGTCTACTTCGAATGAAAAAAGGCAATGGAGAAAAAGTATTAGCTATAAAAAGAGTTTACTTGGTACATCATTATTTTAGGGAAGAGGAGAGAGGAACTAACATTTGTGAGAATCTGCTGTGAGCTCCTAGATGCCTGATGTGGTTCCCCTTTTAGTCTTTTGGATAACCAGTGAGATAGAAGGATTAGCTTTATCTTGCACCCAGAATTTTGCTCCTTACCAGTCTGCATTGGCCAAACTGCGTTTGGAACCTGGGCTCATCTGCAGGGACGTTCCATGGTTTTTTTCCCTTGACTCCAGAAAGGGGCCAAATTCTGTAGAATGAGACATGTTTGTGTTGTCACTTCCTCTCAGGTAAGTAGTCAAAGTGTGTTAGTTGGAGGTCCCTTGTCCCCTTTCCTTTACTCAAGAGACTTTTCAGGTGTCTTGAGGAAGAGAAGGCAGCAGGTATGTGGGTACAAAGAGTCATTCATCAATCTATACACATAGTAATGCTGTGATGCCGAACCATACTGGAGGCAAAGGAAAAATCACTAATACCGATCCTGTCTTTATTCACAATTTTGGTGTTTTGTTTGTTGTAGAATTCTTTTTTATTATTATTTTTTAATATTTATTTGAGAGAGAGAGTGAGCACGAGTGGGGTGAGGGGCAGAGGGAGAAGCAGACTCCCCACTGAGCGGGGAGCCTGATGCGGGGCTCGATCCCGGGATTTCAGGATTATGACCTGAACCGAAGGCAAATGCTCAACCGACTGAGCCACCCAGGCGCCCCTAGAATTCTTTTTTTTTTTTTAAGATTTTATTTATTTATTTGATGGAGTGAGAGAGAACACAAGCAGGGGGAGAGGCAGAGGGAGAGGGAGAAGCAGGCTCCCCACTGAGCAGGGAGCCCAACATGGGGCTCAATCCCAGGACGGCAGGATCATGACCTGAGCAGAAGGCAGACGCTTAGCCAACCGAGCCGCCCAGGTGCCCCACATTATGGAATTCTTTGCATATTTTGATTTTTCAAAATCTTGCATGAAAATACCATTTGTCTTGATGCCTGTGTTTTTTAGCAACCCCTTAAAATCTTGCACCTGCAGCCAGTGTCTCCCTTTTCCCACCCTTGGCCCAACCCCAGTGCATACTTTCATGTATGCACCAGGCGATGAACTACATGTTGCAGATACAACATAAAGATAACGTAGAAGTTTCCGGACTAGTGCACCAGTTGCGCAAATCACCACGAGACGGCATGATACTTACCAGACTGTGCCCAAAGCGTCATGGGGAAGCAGGTGCCATTGTGGCACGGTCCCTGGGAGGATGGCATGAGTGAGACTTGAGGGCTGCCTGAGGGCTGGCCAGAGGACACGAGGGTGGGGGAAGGATGGATGGACAGTGGTGGGAAAGGACAGGGCCCTCTTGTCATTGCTCTGAGCCTCAGTTTCCCTCCCCTGTAAGATGGAGGAAGTGGCAGTGCCTCCTTCCTAAGGTTATCATCGGGACTAGAAAGGGTTCCCCGTGGTAAGTGCCTGCAATAGGTCCTGGCACGTAACCTGTATTAGCCACGATGCTGATGACGATGACCATTATTGCAGATATTTTTATGTGAAAGTATCTTTGGGCCACGTACACAGTCTGAACTTTGCTTTGCAGACATCCACGGCAGTGATGGGAGCCCCAGCAGCAGCCAACAGAACCCCAAGAGCACAGCCAAATGGGCGGCCTCTTTGGAGAATCTGCTTGAAGACCCGGAAGGCGTGAAAAGATTTAGGGTTTGCCTTTTTCATTGTTGACTGGGATCGGTGCAGCCGGGGGAGACGTGGAGACACCTGTGGGGGAAACAGGCTGGTTTTTCCCTCTGTGTTCCCAGCCTGAGAATGAGCACTTCTCACTTGCTATGGCCAAGGTGGAGCCTCTCTCCCAGACAGCCTTGGACCAGAGCTGAGGGGCACGCACAGGCTGTTTCTGGTTTTCATGTAGTTGGATGGGGGGGGGGGCGGTGATGGGCAAAGAGGCACTTTGCTCATTGGCAGAATCCACAAAACCCCTGCTCTGTGACCCCTGGGAGGGGGTGGTCTGGGTCCCTGGTGTGAAGGTTGGTTGTGTGTCGGGGGTTCTCGGGATTCATCATGAACCCGGTGAGAGAGGTGGACAACAGCTGGAGAAGGGAAGTTGAACTCCGAGAGGAGGGCTGATGGATGGGGCGTGTCGGCACTGCCTAGAAAGAACCCTTTGGCTAGCAGAAACCCCAGGTGTCGGTTAGAAGAACCACATGTGAATTTCGAGAATGCCCTGTAGCAGCCTGAGTCCTACCGCCTTCTGTCTCTAAGTCTTGGCTCAGGTCAGCACAAGCCCTGTGCTGCTGGTCCCCGTTGCAGCGCCGGGGGAGGGGGTGGTGGGCTGGGCTCCTAACATTCCTGGGCCACTGGGAGCACTTGGGGGAGACTCCATTCTGCGCCAAGTGGGAGGGCAGGCTGTGCTGCTAATCCCCCACCGGCTGCCCAAAGAAAACACACCTCCAACTTAAAATAGTTTTCATCGTCGCATTTTTAGACATGCTTAATGTGTTTCTTTTCTTTTGTTTAAAAAAAATGGGCCTGATTTTAGAGGAATGTACTTTGTTTAAACACTGTCTGGAAGGAGCTAATATATCTCCCACTTAAATTTACTCTTTGGTGATTTATTGTCATCGTAGACTTGTGAGTAGATTCTTGCTTCATTTTTAGTCTTCCTGACGATATCCAAGTCATTAAGTTCACATGCATGTGAAATTCTAGCTTTAACATTAAACATACGCTTTGTTTTTCAAGATGGAGTTTTCGAAGTGTGACTGAACCATATTCATTAGTCGCATTTTGCCAAACCAGCCCTTCCAGGAAATTTTTTTTTCTTTCCTTAAAGTGGAATACTGCTTGATATTTTTTCCTCTTTTTATCCATAGGAATTTTTAAAAAAGGAATTCAGTGAAGAAAACGTTTTATTTTGGCTAGCCTGCGAAGATTTTAAGAAAACACAGGATAAGAAGCAGGTATGTCTTCTGGTCTGCAGTCACGTTATTGATAATTTTCCCCCCTCTCATTTTAAAGTTACAGCTGCCTTTCCACTAGACTCTGAAATTGCCTCAAGAAATCTGAACCATATTGGCTTTGGGGAAGACTGAATCTTCAAATTAGGCATCTTGCGTTGATCAAATATTTATAATCTTAAAAAGTGTTAATGTTTATCTTTTTAAAGGTTTTATTTATCTATTTTTGAGAGAGGGAGAGAGAGAGAGATCACAAGTAGGCAGAGAGGCAGGCAGAGGGAGAGGGGGGAAGCAGGCTCCCTGCTGAGCAGAGAGCCCGATGCGGGGCTCGATTCCAGGACCTGGAGATCATGAGCCGAAGGCTGACGCTTAACTGACTGCGCCCCCCAGACGCCCCAAAGTGTGTTAATTTTTAAATGGGGCTGTTCAAATGGACAAACAGTTAAAGTAAAAATAACGATTTCTGTCATTTTGAGTTTATCGTTGTGCACAATTTTTTTCTTCGTGAATAAGTTATGAGGACGCTTCCCCAGAGTTTGACATGTCGGCATTTCGTACGGATGTAGTAAAACAGTAAACAGATGTATGGCGATAAAAGCACAACTCGAATCAGATAGATTGTCAATTATTCAACGTATCTTTACAAACATCCTGTAGTTGGCAGGCGTCCCGCATAGAACGTTTCTGACTGTTCTCCTGGGTAGATGTGTGCTCTTTGCAGGAGGTAGCCTTTAATTCTGATGTCAGCAGATTTTCTGTCCTTGAAGGTTGGGTTCGAGGGGAGGTGGAGGAGATGATGGGGAAGAAGGCCTGTGGGTTGTGTGTGTTGATGAGGCCTCTGCCTGCATATTTCTAAGAGGCTACCAGCTACGTGCCTGCAAGGGCCAGTGAGTAAACATGAATCCGTGAAGCTTTTGGTGTGAGGCTATAGGGAGCGGTGGGGACTGGGGCCGTTGTGGGTGGCTGGCCCTGCCTCCAGGAGCTGAGGCTGATTCTTTAGGTTGTGAACCCCTTGGGGCCTGTGGCTGTCTGGGCTTTCTGTGCTTTGAGTTCTTCCCGCTTAGGTCTTCGCTTGCCCACCCTTGCCCCCACAATCCTAAGTGTTGGCCTTTCTTCCTAAGGCACCTTCTTCCATCTTCAGCCCAGCACTGCCTGGTTTTCCAGAGAAGTTGGACGTTTGGATTCTTAGGAAACCATCGGATTTTATAAATGTTGGAACTAATTTGTAGAAAACGTAAAACCTTGCCTGCCAAACAAAACATATCCATGGGCATATGCAGCTTGTGGCCTGCCAGTTTTTGAGCCTCTGTCTCCAAAAGCTGGACTCCGTGAAGCCAGCGGCCGTTACGTGTTTGTAGACAACAGCTTGGAAAATGTTCATCATTGGTTTGTTCAAAGTCTTTTCCTGACTCAGACACACTTCCCCCAAGATGGAGCAGGGGGCCTTCCTTCTACTGCCTTCCTCTCTGTGGGGGCAAGGGTGGATGCTAAGATAGGTTGCCTTTAGCTCACATTTCCTAGGTCAGCCTAGAAAGCCTTCCCAGGCAGGACCCTTGACATTCGCTTCCTTCAGGCTTATTCTCTTCCCTGGATGACTTTGTGTGAGCCTCCTGGGCAGTGAATGGCCTCTGGGAAAAAGTCAGCAGGTGGGTCTGCCTGTCCTGGAAAGCGGAGATCCCAACCTGTAGACAGGCTTGCTCATTGTTTTCCTTCAGCCGAAGTGCCCAGGACAGGGCCCAGGGGCCACGGTCTGTAAATGCTGGATTGTGCAATTTGACTTGTCCAGCCTCAGACTAAAATCCTAGGTGAGAGCCAAGCAGGCAAACAGATGTCCACTCTTCTGCCCTATCCTTTATGTGTTGGGGATGAGAGGGGGCTGTAGGTCGGCTGTCTCTTCCCCCACCACTCTGCCACCATGGAAGCTGAGGCTCTCCCCATGGCTGAGCTGGGACTTGGACCAGCATTCTGAGTCACCTGGATGCTCTCCCTGCATGCCAGGCTCATGTGTCCTCGGATTCAGCTGAGTCCACCGGATCTCTGTGAAGGGTCTGCTCAGGGCCAGGCCTTGTAAAGAGTGTGGGAGACACGTGGACAAGACAGATGAGCTTCTTTAGGAAGCAGGCATCGAGAAGGAAAGCAGCTTGTTAAGCCTTTGCAAGTGTGCTGAGCAGAGCTATGGGAAGTGGGGGTTCCGTGGGAGCTCAGGCGGGGGTTGGGGGGAAGCGGACACCTGAAGTAGAGTTTGAGGGAGGAGACGGCATGTGGGGAGGACAGCCTGGAGAGAAGAGCCGAAGGAAGGCCAGGTGGTGGGAGAGTGGTGCTTGAGGCGCAGGCCAGCTCTGCTGGGCTTGAGGCTGGGAGCGAGGGGAGGTCAGACCTGGAGAACCTGAGAGTCGAGGTGAACACTGGAAGTCCCCAGGGTTGGGTTGTACTGGCCCCTCCTCATCCTACAGACAGAGTTTCCAGAATCTGGCAGCCCCTCGCTGCACCCCCACCCCTGACACCCAGCGTTTGGCCCCTGGAAGGTTCATGTCTTGAAGCCTAGAACATGCAGTGAGGGCCTCGTCTGCCAGCCGCCTGAGAAGGCAGCAGTGCTGGGAAGGAAATAAGCCTCCGTGGTGCCCGGACCTCGGTCTGGGTTATCACACTGAGCCTCATGACTGCCCCCGTCCTTCCAGATGTGTGGGCTGTGGTTTGGGAGGACACGCAGCAGCTTGCCTACGCTGCCTGGCTTGGTGCAGACGGGGCCAGAGGGCAGACCCAGGTCTCTGACTGCAGGGCCTGTGTGTTCTCCGGTGGGTCTGGCTATAGGGGAAGTAAAACCAGGAGTAAGTTCTGAAGCACTAATTTTAAAAAGTGGAGGAGGACGGAGGCAGGGGAAGAAGTGAGCCCAACTGAGTCTCACAATAAGACTCGTCACGTCTGGTCTGGCGGGGAGTCTGTCGAGGGCGCGTCTCTACAGTGAGCAGAGGCGGTGCTGGGATTGGTGTGAATCTCACGTTGCCTCCATTTTTTGTTTTTTTTTTTTAAGATTTTATTTATTTATTTGACACACAGAGAGAGAGAGAGAGAGATCACAAGTAGGCAGAGAAGCAGGCAGAGAGACAGGGAGAGGAGGAAGCAGGCTCCCTGCTGAGCAAAGAGCCCAATGCGGGCCTCGATCCCAGGACACTGAGATCATGACCTGAGCCGAAAGCAGAGGCTTTAATCCACTGAGCCACCCAGGCGCCCTCTTATTTATTTTCTAGACAATTTATTTATTTTAGAGAGAGAGAGATAACAAGTGGGAGGGGCAGAGGGAGAGGGAGAGAGAATCTCTAGAATTCTGACGTGGGGCTCCATCCCATGACCCCGAGATCATGACCAAGAGTCAAACACTTAACCAACTGAGCCACCCAGGTGCCCCTCCATTATTTTGAAGAGGCCCGGTACTGGCTTGTTTTTTCATTCTTTTACTAGGATTCTCCAGCTGGATCTCTCCAGAGCCCTTACCAACTTAGCTGACCTCTTATGTGTAGAATCTCCTTATTTCCTTTCTGTACTGTCTTGTCTTCCCTCTATCATGCAGGCTCTGAGGGTCTGAGATCTTTGTCTTCTCCCCACTCTGTCCAAGTGCCTAGGGCATCCTGGTGCTGTTGACTTCCGTTCTCCCCACTCAGGTCAGCAGACACCTGAGGACCCATTGGGGTGGGATCTTAGCCCCCTCCCCTCCTGCTACGGTGATGGCCCTGGGGAGAGACATGCTTCTCAGAAGCTCCAAACAGGGACCCGTGCTGTGCCCCGCTGCCATCCCTGGCCCGTGCTTTGCCAAGGGAGGGAGAAGGTCTTGACGCTTTGTGTGTGTGGCAGGGATGCTGGCTTTCAGGAAGTTGGAAAGGGTGACGCACTGCACCCCCACCCTCCTTGGGGCTCCTAGGGTGGTTGTACCTTTCAGGGTGTTCATAATCAGCAGGCAGCTTTCAAAGCACTTCTCTCCATTCCCAATTTCTTTATGGCTTGAAATTTTTCTGTAAAGTGGCTTTCCCCCATGAATTAACACAAGAGATGGATCTATCTTCTAAAACCAAGCAGTGTTTATGAGTGATAAAACCTCAGGACAGGCTCCAGTGAGGTTTGGGTATCCCTGAAATCATTCATTCATTCATTCATTCATTCATTCATTCATTCATTCATTCATTCATCAGCATGTGCATACTGGGCTTGTTCACTCTGTGACAGTGTGGAGATGGACATGGCAGTTTGTATAGATTTATAAAAACCAAGCCGGGAGTGGGTGGGGGTGGGAAAGTGGTGGGGCAGTGCAGGTTTCTCTCTTTCTCTCTTTCTTCCTTCCTTCCTTTAAAAGATTTATTTATTTGAGAGAGAGAGGGAGAGATCATGTGAGTATG
This sequence comes from Ailurus styani, assembly GCA_002007465.1. NCBI lineage: Eukaryota > Metazoa > Chordata > Mammalia > Carnivora > Ailuridae > Ailurus > Ailurus styani. Next base: position 11,201,036 of record LNAC01000001.1, read on the forward strand.
GGGGGGAGGGGCAGAGGGAGAGGGAGAGACTCTCAAGCAGACTCTGAGATGAGTGGGGAACCTGACATGGGGCTCCATCCCACGACCCTGAGATCATGACCAAGAGTCAGATGCTTAGGCAACTAAGCCACTGGGGTGCCCCGCAATGCAGGTTTCTCAAAGTCATAGCTTTGAGAGGGACTGGCACTGGTATTTAAATAAAATGGTACCCTACCTTTTTATAGTATTTTATAGTTAACAGAGTTATAGGGGGAGGGATCTATGGTATTTATGATTTTTATTACATATTATTTAACACTACAACCTGATCCAGGATTTAGAGTGTTTGAGGTTCTTGTTTAAAGTACTAAAGTAGGGGATGCCTGGGTGGCTCAGTGGGTTAAGCATCTGCCTTCAGCTCAGGTCATGATCCCAGCATCCTGGGATCGAGCCCCGCATCGGGCTCTCTGCTCAGCAGGGCATCTGGTCCTCCCTCTCCCTCTGCTCCCCCCGCCCAACTCGTGTGTGTGCGCTCTCTCTCTCTCTCTCTCTCTCTCTCTCTCTCTCTCAGGCTTGCTCTCAAATAAATAAAATCTTTAAAAAAAAAAGTATGAAAGTAAAGGTTTTCCTAAAGGCTGAAACACCATTTTCTTTCTTAAAAAAAAAAAAAGTATTCAAACATCCCCACGTGACCCACGCTTCTTCGGGAGTAAGATGGGCCGGTCCCCACAGCACCCTCCAGATATCGCTCCCCCTCTGGTTCATGCTGCGCCTCTCAGCGTGGGCTTGGCTGGGGCCCGGCTGGCCCGAGCGGAGCTCCGCCGCCCCCGGCGTGGTTTAGACCCACACTGGCCAGCCCCGTGCCCCGTTCCTTCCGAGCCAGCGCATCTCGACGAGATGCTATCTGCCAGCTTCCTCTTGCTGCAGCTGAGCTCTCCCTTGCGTCCCTGTCACTGTATTCTCGTGATCAAGTCTCCTCGGTCTTGTTTGCTGCTGAGCCAAAGAGGATGCCTCCGTGACGGTTTTTCTTCTTGGACCATCTTGTGCTTTTCTTATTTTTATGACTTCCAGCAGCCCTTTGAAATGCCCCTTGACCGGGTGTCGTGTGGGCTCAGGCCTCTTGGTTCACCTCTGCCGCTGGGGTTCACTCGGGGCCCATCCCCTGGGGCCCTGTGACCACAGCTCCCCCCGGGGCATCCCCAGGCCTCCCTGGGCCACCACGGGCATTCCCTCGGCCCCTCGCCTGCTTCAGGGACCCAGTCCTCCGTCCCGAGTCGCTTCCTCACGCCGGGGTGCCACGGCCAGCAGTAGCTTCCTGAGGAAGGGGACGTGGCAGGTGGACATTTAAGGATCTCGTCGAGTGAAAATGTTATCTTTTCCCTACTCTCCCACTTTACTGATGCTGTGGTGGAACAGAGTTGACTTCTGGGCTGACACTGCCTTAGACCTTAGACCGCACCGCCCCGTTGTCGTCCATTTTTGTTAAGAATTAGTATTTTATACGTAAACTGTTTTGTTTCTTTTGCTCTTTTCCCTCCGGAAGAACATACGTTCTTCTTCCCAGTGCAGATGTTCTACAACTGTAGAGGCAGAAGCTCTGGGGGGTCGGGATTCACCCCCCGCATGGGCGTTTTGGAGAACCTTTTAATCTGGAAACGCACAGTTCTGGGTGATGTTAGGCTGTTATGATTGTCACGACTCGTGGCAACTCCTTTCCTTCTGTTTTCTCTGGGCTCTTTCCCAGGGCAGCCTCCTCCCCAGATGGAGCGAGACCTGCACTTTTACCTCGTTTCCCTCCTATGTTTTTCGTCTCTTTGGTTTTTGGTTCCTACTTCCCTTTTGGAGATTTCAACTTTATTTCCACATCCTTCTGTGGAATTTTTTTTCTGCTTTTGTTTTCTCTAGACTGGGGCCCTGTAGTCTCTTCCCGGCGGCCACAAGCCCGATGTGCTTATAAACCGCATGTACGCCCGGCGCGCGGGGCTGGGAGGATTTTGCGGGGGGTCCATGGTAGAGTTCTGCTTCACCTTTTTTTTTTCCAAAGATTTTAATTTTTTATCTGACAGAGAGCAAGATCACAAGGAGGCAGAGAGGCAGGCAGAGAGAGAGGAGGAAGCAGGCTCCCCACTGAGCAGAGAGCCTGATGCGGGGCTCGATCCCAGGACCCTGAGATCGTGACCTGTGCTGAAGACAGAGGTTTTACCCACTGAGCCACCCAGGCGCCCCACCCCTGCCTCACCTTTTGGTGTCTCATCCTTGCCCTCCCCATGCCTCTGCTCTGCAGCTTCCCTGAGTCAGTTTCTTTAGGGGAGAAGGCTCTAGTCTCCCTTGGGGAAGGGCGGGGGATAACTGCTCTGGGTCGGGGGGCATCAGGGCTCTGGGGGTCTAATGGCTTCTTTCTGCGGCCCTCCTTGTCCCTCCTGGCTGGGGCCCCTGACACCCCCGGAGCTCCTGCCGTTTTCTGACGCTCCTTGCTGCATGCCGCCCCGCCCCTGCTTGCAGGTGCACCTTTGTTGTCGCTGCTCTCGGCAGAGTCGTCTGCTGTCCCTCCAACTGCTTTCCATTTCCTGAGCCAGTTCTCAGAAATATTCTTGCATCGTCTACTTGATATTTTCTTTGCCTCATTCTTTTTCTGAAGCTGATATGAATAAAGGTAGCGGCTCCACCCTTCACTTTTCTCCTGCGTCCTCTCCTGTGGTCCATCTCCGGCCGAGTGCCCAGAGTGGACAAGGAGCGGCCGTGCAGGCATGTGCGGGAAGCCGAGTGAACCTCATGAACAGATCTCGGNACCCTTCACTTTTCTCCTGCGTCCTCTCCTGTGGTCCATCTCCGGCCGAGTGCCCGGAGTGGACAAGGAGCGGCCGTGCAGACATGTGCGGGAAGCCGAGTGAACCTCATGAACAGATCTCGGTGACAGGTGCAGTGTGGGGTGAGACAGGTGTTGGGGACCTTGGCTTCCAGCTTCCTTTAGTAGAGACGGCAGGACTCACTGGCCAGGACGGGCCACTTTGCTTTTTGGTGTTAAGTGGGAGGTGTCTGTGGGACATCCAAGCCCACATTTCTAGAAATCTCCACGGTCATCAGCTTAGGGGAGAGGGTTGGGCTGAAATCTTAGGAGAGCCCACGGTTAGGAAAGCATCCCTGCTCGGGCAGAGGTCTGGGAACCCCAGAATTCATGGGGGAACGGAGAGACGAGAACCTACAAAGGAGACAGAAACAGGAAGGTGATGGAGGATGTGGAGAGGGCAGCCAGGCGCCAGAGAGCGGGCCAGAAGAAGGCCTGCGGGACCGAGGCACCGGTGCACGTCCGTGAGCTGCTGGGAGGCCGAGCTGGCGGGGAGCCAGGCTGCGCGGGCCGAGGAGGGGGCACGAGACGACGGAGATGCAAAGTGCATGCTTTTCCTTTGAGATGTGTCAGGAAGAAGTCAGGGGTGGGGAGGTCATTAGCTATAAGGGCACGTGGAGTGGAAGGAGGTTTTATTTTCCCCATGGAAAAAGTTTCAGCGCCCTTAATGGATGGGGGCGAGGAGCAAGAGCAGTCGAAACAACACTCTTCGGAGCTTTGGAATGCTGATGCTTTTGCTGTTCTTCTGAGTAGATTGCTGTGTCTAGGGCCGATATTAAAGCGAATTTGCTTCTCCTCGACACGCATTTGCTGAGGGTGCAGCGTTTGAGCGCTGCCTTCAGCCTGAGCCTCGTTACGGCTGATGCATCGCCAGGCGGGGGCCCAGACTCCAGCAGTGTCTGGGAGGAGCTCATCTGGGGGCAAACCCTCCCACAGACGGTCCTCAGGCTGATGCCAGGAGTCATCCCATGGGCCGAGTGGGGAAGGGATCCTTTTCCAGCACCTTGTGGTCGGGCAGGGTCGGACGCTGGGCCTGTCTGCTCTCCGAGGAGCAGGTGCTCCGGTGGAGGCTGGCAGGGCTGGGGAAGGGAAGCTGGCCATCCTCCCAGCTCACGCCCGGAACCACAGCCCCGGGCCCCTGCACACATTCTGTTCCCGTCCCGACGGAGGCTAGAACAGGGTTAACAGAGCTATGGAAAATCTACCAAAATAACTCGAGAGACCCGGTTCTTCTTTTTTGTTAAGACTTCTCGACATGGGCACCAGGCCTTCCCGTGACTGGCTTGTGGTCTGCAGTCTAAGGGTTTCCCTTTTCAGTCACGCTTCCTATCCCAGCCCAGATAAGCTCTGTGGCTGAAGCCATTCCCCTGTGCCTGCTCAGCCGGGGGTGGGGGCGGCCACGGACCAGGTCGGCCCTGTTCTGCGTGCGTCGGGGACCCCACGCTCTCCCCAGACAGACTCAGGAGGGGTAGCCGGGGACCTCAGGGTGGGGCTGAGCCCCCCGGAGGCTAGCATACCTTCAGGGCCCCCAACCTGCTTCCTCTCCTCCTGGCCCCTCCCGCCCCCACCTCCAGGCCTCAAGCTACTCATTACACTTCTCCTTTGCAGAGCCACCCAAGACAGCCTGGATTCATCTGGAAAACATGTGTGTATGTGTGTGTGCGTGTGTCTGTGTGAATGTTCAAGGGGGAGGGGAGACCCAAAATGATTTCTATTTCCATAGCTCTGCGTGGAGTTTGCTGATTAGACTAGCTGAAATTGTATTTTCATGAAGTATTGTTCAAACAGGAAGTGGTTTTCCAAAATTGTTCCTCACTGACAGAAGGGGTGGTGGGAGTGAGGCTCATGAATTCATGGGCGGTGGGTCTTTGAAAGGCAAGAAATCACAAAGTGCTGCCCGCCCAGATCTCTGGGATGACCTCCAGACTTGTCCCTCAGAGTAGCCTTATTTATCCTAAGATGCTCCTGTGTTGTTGAGTTGGATATTAGTTAGTGGTTCTTGGCAAGAGTGGATCCAGAAATGACACTGGGGCTTGAGACATTGACCCTTCCCCCTCCGACCTGGGTAGCTTTCCTGCATGTACCGTCAAGACTTTCTTTCTGGGGGGTAGGATGGTCAAGTCTTGGCCTCATGGCGTCTTCTGTCGACTAGTCCCTGGAACCAAAATAAGTTAAACTCCCCTCCTTTCAAGCACTGAGTATTGAAGCCTTCTGATGGTTTGGAGAAGGCCGAATGTTTCCAGAGCCTGGGCTTTCCTGAGCCGAGCTCTGCAGCCTGTGCGGGGTCCCAGGTGGGCTCTCTGAAGACAGTGGCAGTTTTCTAGCCCCCATGAAGCCACCCTGCTCCCCCCAACACCCCCCCCCACACACACACACACCACGGCTCCGTGGCTGCAGGTCAGAAGCATTTGTCTCCCGACTTGCTGTGGGGTGCGGTACTGGGTGAGGCCGTGATGTTCAGAGAACCGACCCCATCTCTGCCGCCAGCGAGGTGCCTCCTTTCTCTAGGAGAAAACAGAACCCTCAGGGGAGGCACTGGAGGACCAGGCTGCCTTCTGCAGCCCCAGCAAGGAGGCGTGCTGTTTTAAAGACAGAGCACTTACCCTAAGTGTTTTTGCTCCAGGTTTTTGCAGCAACCTGAGTGCACGTGGGCGTATCTTTTCCAACTGTATTTGGAAGCATTTTAAGGGCCTGTATCCACTTAGGACTGATGCTCTCCAGCAGGATGGCACTTGGGACTCAGGGTCGCAGTGAGCCTTCTCCCCTTTGCTTAGACTCATATCCCAGCACCAAAAAAATCCCTGACCTGGAATGTGGGCCGACTGGACCCCAAGAGGGGTGATGTATCTCATGGGTGTGGAACGGGGAACAGGGAGCGTTGGGGGGGGGGTGCAAGACTTTGGAGCCGAATAGCTCTCAGTCTCCCTGCAGGCTCCTTGAATAAGCTGCATCACCTCTCCTCCGTGTCCTCATCAGGGAAGTGCAGCCAACAGGAAATGGCCCTTTGCTGGATGATCAGGGGATTAAGGAAATGGGATCATGGCTATAAAGGGCATAGTAGGTTCTTGATGACTGGTTGGAATATGTGTGCATGGTTTAACTTGCATGGTTTAACTTGATTTTTTATCATTTTTATTTCTATGTTTAATTTTAATTTTGTTTTTTTTTAAGAGGGGGGAGGTGTGGAGTGAGAGAATCTTTTTTTTTTTAAAGATTTTATTTATTTAATTGACAGAGAGAGAGAGATCACAAGTAGGCAGAGAGGCAGGCAGAGAG
>LNAC01000001.1:11207178-11262057 GCA_002007465.1 Ailurus styani
CTCAGCAGGGAGCCCGATTTAGGGCTCGATCCCAGAACCCTGAGATCATGACCTGAGCCGAAGGCAGAGGCTTAACCCACTGAGCCACCCAGGTGCCCTGAGAGAGAGAATCTTAAGAAGGCTCCACACCCAGGATGGAGCCCAATGTGAAGCTCCACCTCTCGATCCTGAGATCATGACCTGAGCTGAAATCAGGAGTCGGACGCTTAACCGACTGCGCCACCCAGGCGCCCCAAATTTGATTTTTTTTAAATTGCGGTAAAACATAGCACAAATCTTACTACTTAACCATTTATTTTAGGGCTCTCATTTTTACTGTTTTAAATCATTTTAAAGTATACAGTTCAGGGGCATTAGGTACCTTCACACTATCCAGTTCCAGAAATCATCTACTGCCCTGCAGAAGCCCCTTACCCGTTTGCAGTCACTCCTCCTCGCCCCTCCCCCCAGCCCTGGGCCACCATCAGCCTTCTGTCTCTGTGGATCTGCCTCTTCTGGATATTTCATGGGAAGAGAACCATGCACATGTGGTCTTTAGTGCCTGGCTTCTTTCTCCTTCATTTGGGGACTTCACAGGATGGTCCTGAATGGCGCAGGCTACCATCCACTCTGGGCCGGGATGCTTTCTGTCTTCATTTCTGAATGGATAGTGTCGCAGTTTCCTGACAGGAGATGTGGCTACAGATGTGTGACAGCGGTGGGGGCAGGGGCTGGGCCCAGCATGACCCCCCCCCCAGAGCTTAGCCCCAGGGCGGCAGCCAGAGCCCCAGAGGGCTACGGAGCTGCTTCTCCTGTGGCGACAGCAGCTTCTGGGTCTGGCTGGAGTAGAGAACCGGGCTCAGGCGGGAAGGGCTGGGCTCCCAGATAACAGACTCCCCGTGTCTCCTCCAGATGCAGGAAAAGGCAAAAGAGATCTACATGACCTTCCTGTCCAGTAAGGCCTCGTCGCAAGTCAACGTGGAGGGGCAGTCCCGGCTCAACGAGAAGATACTGGAAGAACCACACCCCTTGATGTTCCAGAAACTCCAGGACCAGGTAACCTGACTGTGCTACCGACCCCTGGATGTAACACTTATTCCCAGGCTGGAAGAATGTTAGGCACCCCAGAAGCTGCCCCCTCCGGCTGGGCAAGTTGAGGCGTACTGAAGGGCTGTGGTTGGTGAACGAGATAGGACTGGAATGCCAGGCTCAGGGTTTGACCTATAGGAGGCTCCCTCCGGCCTGCCTACTTTTGGTCTACACACAGTTTGAACCAGCAGGGTTCTCTGTCTTCTCAACCCAGATTAGAAGGGAGGCTGGAGCTATTTGAGGAACCCACCCTGAGGAAGCAATGTGTAACTGCTGAAGGTGGGAACAGAGAGAAAAATCTAGAAAGTAAGCGCAAGGGCTCACAGTGGTAGGGACACTGGGGCTGTTTTTGTGCAAATATCTAAAAATGGCCACCCACTTCTGGGGGCCCAAGGCTGTAAGCTAGTTCACAGGGAGGCTCCCGAGTGAGAAGGAAAAGTTTAACGTTTGGCACTCTATNGCTCCCGAGTTAGAAGGAAAAGTTTAACGTTTGGCACTCTATTCCACTTAAGGCAGGAAAAATTGAGTTTAAANCCCGAGTGAGAAGGAAAAGTTTAACGTTTGGCACTCTATTCCACTTAAGGCAGGAAAAATTGAGTTTAAAAAGTGGAACTCTAAGGGGCAAATTAGTTTTCTGGCCAGCTTTTTTGTGAGATATGCCAGTGGTAATAGGAAAAGGGATGAAACTGCACTCCAGAGATTTCTTAGACATGAATTTGCAGATGTGACTATTCCGAGTGTGCTCACGAAATGTTATCTGTACACTTGTCAACGATGGAACACAGACCAGGATCAAACTTCTGCTGGCGCCTTCCGTAGTGAGGGAGCAAGAGCCTTCCTTGGCTCGCAGGTGGAAATTAGCTTTTACCTTCATTCAGCGGCCCTCACAGGGGAGCAAGCCCAGACCCGGCGGGAGGGCTTGTTCCGACAGACCCTGAGCTTTGCCCCAGAGTTAACCTTCCAGTGGGATGGCTCCCAGGAGGCCTGAAACTCTGCCTTCCTAACGAGTTCCCAGGTGATGTTGCTGCTTCGGGTCCTGGCACCACACTCTGGGAACTGGTCCAGGGCCTCGGTCGGCCTTTTTGGGATCGTCTGGAGTGGAGAGCCCAGAGCCTGTCCCAGCGTCCATGACGCCCCATCTTTGCTCAGCGTCAGATTAGGAAACAAGTTTATAGGTAGCAAATACAAAGATGAAAAGTAGTTCGAGAATGTTTTTCAGCTGCCATGGTGGCAAGTGCGAACTCTATGTGAATTGAATCCTGAACCAAATTTAGGTGTTGAAGGACTTCCAGTGGGTGTGGGTGACTTGTTGAGGGCTTCCTGGAGGTGGTGGTTTTGAGCCAATGGGAAGGACACCATGGACATTGATTCGTGGCTGGAAAGGAAGTAGAATGTATGGTGAAAAGGCACTTCTTGTGTCCGTAGCTGCATGAGGGTCTCTGCCCCACCTGGACCTGAGCCTTTTTTTTTCTTTTAAAGATTCATTCATTTATTTGAGAGAGAGAGAAAGAGATTGAGTGGGGGAGGGAGGGACAGAGGGAGAAGGAGAAGCAGACTCCCCTCCAAGTGTGGAGCCCCACTCAGGGCTCGATCTCATAACCCGTGAGATCGTGACCTGAGCCAAACCAAGAGTCGAATGCCCAACCGACTGAGCCACCCAGGCGCCCATGGACCTGAGTCTTAACATCTTCCCAGGGTACTTTAAAGAACCTGGACTGAACCCCCTGTGTCCTAGATATTTTCACTAAGAACAGTATTCACTGTTCAGGGGTATCCTTCAGTGTCTGAGGCCCACTTGGCTTGTCCCATCTCATTAATCTCCAGTGTGCATTATTATTATTCCCATTTTGGTGATGCAAAAAGCAAGGTTCAGGGCGACTCAGTGGTTTGTTAGCACAAAGTCACACAGGTAGCAGGAAGTGCTAGAGGCCAGATGTGTTCTCGTCCACCTGCCTTCAAAGACCACACGTTCTCTGCTACGCCCACAGCCTGGGTTTATGGGGGACCCTCATGGATCTTCAAAGCCCCAAGAGAACAGCTGGAGCAGAGGGACTGGACAGGCCGGGTGAATACTGGAAACCCCATTTTCTGGGGCCACAGAAGCCAAGGTAGTAGGGAAGAATGCAGTAGGCTGACATCACTCCACTCGCTGGGACCTCAGGCTCCCAAGGACCCAGACGTCCTGCACTTAGGCCTGAAGCACGTCTCAAGGTGGAACTAGACCCTGTGATCTGGAACACTCCACTGGCTGCAGACACTGTGAGCTTCAGCTGGTGTAGACAGGAGGAAACACAAGGGACAGAGGCTGATCTTTTTTTAAATGACACAGAAAAATAATTTTTTTAAAGATTTTATTTGTTCCTTCAAGAGAGAGAAAGAGAGAGACAGAGAGGGCATGAGCAGGGGAGGAGCAGAGGAAGAGGGAGAAACAGACTCCCCGCTCAGCAGGGAGCCCAATGCGGGGCTCGATCCCAGGACCCCGAGATCATGACCTGAACCAAAGGGAGATGCTTAACCGAATGAGTCACTCAGGTGCTCCCAAGTAAAAATATTTTTTAAATTACTTTTATTTAACTATGAAAGTCATACATGCCTAACAAAAGAAGCTTGGGAAATCAAAATATAAAGTTGAAAAAATTCATAATTCTGTATCTGGGAAAAAAACAGAGATATTTGATTTCTAGATTTTCTATCCTCTTTCCTGTAAGTACGCATGTGCCACAGTGCAGTTCAAAGTACTTAATGTGAAGAAAGCACTTGTGTCTACTGTTGCTAAAAATTCACTTATTTGAGAGGGAGAAAGAGGCACTATCTTCCAAAGGCACAACAGGGTGGAAACAAGGTATTTGGAATCTGAGCTGATTCCACAGGGAGCCCCTAGGAAGGGCTTCTGCATTCTGTTTCACTTCGGGAGAACTCTGCCTCTCAAAAGCCTTGCTCAGAAGCTATCAAAATGTGCGCTCAGCACGGCCTATGGTTCTCTGCTCCCCAAAGGCCTCCCTGGAGGGCCCTGTTTTTCTAAGTGCAGGGGTTTGAAGCCGAGAGGAGCCTGTGTGGAACCAGGAGGGTTCACCTAACTCGAGCCCCGCACCCCAGTGGGTCTGGCTTTGTCCAGCCACCTGCTTCTTGCTCCCGTCCACCAGGGAGGCTTCAGGGAACCTTGGCCCCTCCCCAGGGGGCAGGACTTTTAAGGCACAGCCAGAGCCTAGAAAGGTGGGAAAATCCTCCGCGAGCACTAAATCTGGTGACCCCACGTCCGTGCATTTGATTTAAAGGAGGGCTTCTTGGGTCTTCATTCAAGTCCTGTTTATTCTTGGTTTACACACAATTCTAGCCGGCTTGGCGTCGCAGGTCATGGTCGCGGCGGACTGGAAATGCTGGTGGAGGCTGTGCAGGGACGGGCAGCAAGAACTGACAATGACAGGCAGGGCGGAGACAGAAAAACAAAACTAAACATCAGACCACAGCACAGCGATATCTGGAGCCACCGAAGGAGGGGGGCCCCAGCCCCACGCACCCCACCGGGGACATCCCCGTGCCGTGGGATGGTGACCTCATTCGTGATCCTGATCCCCCAAAGCATCAGGCCGAAACTGTGGTCGGCCTGTTCTGTGAAGGATGTGTTAGACATTTGGACATCTTAATAGAAGTTTGGGAGCTTAAAACTCCGTCCCTTTGAAAACTTATGGAAGTAGAGAGAGAGTTCTCTGATTTATCTCAGTTCTGCAAACATGGCCCTGTTGTGTTCTCAGCACAATGCTGGGAAGGCCCTGGGAGGGTGGGGGGTTGGACTGTGGCTGTTTCCTTGGAACCTTAGCCTAGAATCAAAGGACAAATTTAAGTTGTGGGAAGCAGGAAGGAGGAGGCGACCTTACAAAGAGTTGGTTTTTTCAATGAACTGCAATTTCCTGCAGTGTCTTTAAAAAAAAAAAAAATCCTCTGCTGGCAGGTCTATTTCCGTTCTGGTTGGTTTGCTGGTATTTGTTGTTTCATTCACTCCCTTATGTTACCATCTTGATGGAGAGCCTACTATGTACCAGGGACCATGCTAGGTGCTCTCTGTGTGGAGAGGACGTCAGCCCCCATCCAACAAGGAAGACAGAAAATGATAAATGCTATAAAGTCAATACAGCAGGTGGTGGGCTAAGAGTGACTGGGAGGGCCTACTCTGGATCTCGTGGTCAAGGAGGACTCCCCGAGGAGGTGATTGAGACCTGAGTGGCAAGGGGAAGTCCGGTGAGACCTTCCAGGGAGAGGCGACAGGAAGTGCAAAGGCCCCGGGGTGGGATCTGCTAGGTGGGTTGGAGGAGGTCAGTATGGCTGGACTATGTAGTCAAAGAGGAAGATGGTAGAGACTAAGTCAGGAGGGACTGGCTGGGGTTAGGCCTTGAAGCTGTGGTAAACAATTTACTTTCAAGGATTTCGAGTGGTAGCTATTTATAGAATGTGCCAGCTGGGCTAATGAGGTTTGGGCCTCGAGCTGTGCAAGAGGAGGATGATGACTGGTGCAGAGCCATCTCTGTTCGGGCTGTGACCCCACAGCCTCCTGACCATGGCTCATCATTTGTACCCAGATGGCCTGACACCTGCCCTCTTCCCCTGCCGCACTGCCCATCACTTCCTGGAGGCTGAGCTCAGACGTACTGTCATTTTCTCCGCACGTTGGGATAGGCTGTCGTTCCAGTCCGGCCTCCCCAGGCGAGTCCCTTTTCTTAGTGTGGCCTGTGTGTCTTCCTCCAGCTCTGCTGCCCCTCGGAGCCTCGCCGTGACACCTTCTACAAATTCAGCGCCCTGATGTCACCAGTTTGTCCCTGCCAGCCACATCCTTATTTCCTTAGACCCGACCTTTTCCCCTTTCCCTTGAGTTTAGAATTTGGCAGCTGGGAAGCATTGGGCAAGATGCAGTCCCTCTCTGTGCCTCAGCTTCCTCTTTTGTGAAATGGAGGTTATGATAAGACACTCGGGAGGCAAAATGCAGTTGTATCCGTGGTGTGTTTGCTCAGGGCCCTTGTGAGTGTTACTGTGCGTGTCCTTTAGAATGTCACATGGAGATAAACTTCAACGTCATGCATACTTTTTTTTTTTTTAAAGATTTTATTTATTTATTTCACAGAGGGAGAGAGATCACAAGGAGGCAGAGAGGCAGGCAGAGAGAGAGGGGGAAGCAGGCTCCCTGCTGAGCAGAGAGCCCGATGCGGGCCTCGATCCCAGGACCCTGAGATCATGACCTGGGCCGAAAGCAGAGGCTTTAACCCGCTGAGCCACCCAGGTGCCCTCATGCATACTTCTTAACCGGACGGTTTTGCTCCCCACTCCCCGCCTCAGGGGACCCCGGCAATGTCTGCAGAGAGCTTTCTGACTGTCGCAGTGGGGGTGGGGGGGCGCCACGGGCATTCGGGCGGAGGCCAGGATGCTGCTGAGTATGGGACAGCCCCGCACAACCCAGAATTATCTGGCCCCAAATGTCCGCGGTGCTGAGGTTGAGAAGCCCCGCCTTAATGTGACTTCCACAGCCGGGGCAGAGTCGCCGTGCCTCACCCTCCCCGGGCCTCAGGTCCCCACCTGAAAACAGCCAATAGTGTGCAGCTTTCTGCACCGTGGTGACCCTGGGGACACAGTAAGGCTGAGCTGTTCCCGCAGTGCTCTCCTTGTGCATCTCGGGGAAGGTGGAACCCGGAGCCTCCGTTCTCAAGTGAGAAAGCTCACCCCAGGGGCGGGGAGAGGGGACCCCGCATGGGTGTGGCCTTCCTGCGTGGCCGGACCTTCCCACCGACCCCGCCGCCCTCCTCCTGGCCTCGCCCCCCACCTTCCTTCCACGCGTGCCTCACAGCAGCCCGGGCTCTGGCCCTGCAAGACCCACCAGGGCTCTCGCCTTCTCCTTTCCCACACCGTCTCTCCGGCCCCACCGGGCTCTTCTGTCTCGCCGGCCTGGCTGATTCTAGAACATTCCTGCCCGTCCCTCAGGCACCGAGTCAGCGATGACATGAAGGGATCAAGTCGGTCACAGCAGCCTCACATGCTTTGTACAAGAGATGACAGTGTCTGTCCCTGCTGGCCTTGTCGGCTCAGCGGGCGGAACACAGCTGGAAGCTCCGGGGGGGAAGAAGGCCCAGGGATCCACTCGGCCAGCACAGGCCGCGAGCACATCCCGTTGCTGTGTCACCTGATTCTGAGCAGATTCATCTAATTTAATTTTATTTTTAAAGATTTTATTTATTTATTTGACAGAGAGAGACACAGCGAGAAAAGGAACACAAGCAGGGGGAGTGGGAGAGGGAGAAGCTGGCTTCCCACAGAGCAGGGAGCCCGACACTGGGCTCGATCCCAGGACCCTGGGATCATGACCTGAACTGAAGGCAGAAGCTTAACGGCTGAGCCACCCAGGTGCCCCTGAGCAGGTTAATTTTAAAAATGAATTTTTAAAAAAGATTTTATTTATTTATTTAGAGAGAGCACAAGCAGGGGTGGGGCCGCAGAGGGAGGGAGAGAATCTCAAGCAGACTCCGTGCTGAGCGTGGAGCCCAATGTGGGGCTCAATCTCACAACCCTGAGATCACGACCTGAAACCAAGAGTTGGACACTTAATCAATCAAGCCTCCCAGGCGCCCCTGAAAATGATTTTTAGTCATCAAATAACTACAATTTGTTGTTGAGAAGAAAAGAAAATTCGCAAAACCCAGGAGGGTCTGAAGTAAAATGTCGAAGCCCCTTGGGCCGTGCCTTCCCTCTCTCTCCCTAGCAGTAACGCCCACGTGTTTCGTATGCTTCCAGACCCTTCCCTGAAGGTGTAAGAATGGAACGCTTTGAAATCTGCTCAATGGCTTGAGATTGTGCCATGTCAATGATTTAAAACACAACTCTGCTCCTAGAAGTGTCTCTGCACCATTTTACACACTTTTCTTGCCCTGAAGCCTCTGGTTTGAATTCCACAGAATAGGCAGGTCGGTTCCCTCTGGGCCAACGAGGAGACAGGAAGGGATGGGAGGGTCAAGTTCATTGCACGTGGCACCTTGAAGTCATTGCTTTCTGGGACCATGAAAGAGATTTGTGGGGGAACAGGGTTGCTCATTCTTTTTCCTGAAACCTGGGGGAGCCAAGTGCCCACACCTGAAGCAGGTTTCAAGTGCTGCCGGGACCCTCTCACCCAGGCTTCGTGCTAAGTCTGGTCTGGGGAAGGCAGGAGGGAGGCGGCCTTCTCCACGGGAAAGGATGCTCTCAACCTCTGATGCTTAAAAAAAAAAAAAAAGTAGAAAAGACTTTAGTGAGATGTCAGTGCTCCCAGCCACATCCTTGACAGAGAGAGGAACCATGCGTCCGGGCCCTTGTTGGCAGTGTCTTTACTTTGAATTTCCCCAGAACCCAAGAAGCAAGAAACACTTCCTTTTTAGACATCAAGAAGAAGGGGTGGGCTGGTGGGTGAGGACCTGGCTGTGGGGGAGGGGCTGCCATGCTTCCGGGGTCAGGTCGGGGTCCACCCCCTCCCCCATCCCCTGTATCTCTGAGTCTGCCGTGGCAGCTGGGCCCGGGGATTCTGGGCACCTCCGTCTCATGGGTGTCAGCTGACATCTGCCCCTGGATTAAATCCAGTCCCGAAATTGGCATTTTCCAGTGTGCAAAGCCTGAAAGGACAGGTCCTGGGTTTTCATTCAAATGGAAGAAAAGTTGGCTCCCTGCGTCTACCACAGCCATTCGCCTTAGGAGGGATGGGGCAGGGCAGGAAAGATAGTATTTGAAATACTTTGAGATATTTTTTTTGTACCTTTAAAAAGGTATTGGGGGGTGGGAACCTGGGTGGCTCAGTTGTTAAGTGTCTGCCTTCAGCTCAGGTCATGATCCCAGGGTCCTGGGATCGAGCCCTCTGTTGGGCTCCCTGCTCTATGGGAAAGCCTGCTTCTCCCTCTCCCACCCGCTCTGCTGGTGTTCCTTCTCTCACTGTGTCTCTCTCAGTCAAATAAATAAATTAAAAATCTTAAAAAAAAAAGGTATTTAGGGGAAGAAGGTCAGGTGGGTGCTAGAATGGCTTTTAACTCTCCTCCTGATGGCAAAAGGCAAAAATAAAATGCTTTCTCTCCATGTAGAAAGCATGTCATTTGGGCCTTGGATTTGAGTGTGATGGACTCCAGGAAACAGTGGACCAAGTGCCCCCTGCTGCATGGGACAGCACCAGATCGTGGGCCTGTGAGGGGTACGTCCCTCCAGCAGGGAACGCTCTTTCTCTGTCCTTGTCCACCTTCTTTCTGGAGATTTGATCCCAACCGGCATGGTGTCCGTCTCTAGCAGCCTGTCCGGGAAGCAGGAGAGAAACTTCCACAGCCTGGCCTGGCAGGGTGGGACAGGGGCTGAGCGGAGCTGCTCTCTGCTGGCCGCCCTCGGACCTTCTTCTGGAGGCACCCCGCTCAGAGGATGGGGAGGCGGTCTTGAACTTGCGCGATGGGGACATCCCTGTGTGTGCCCTGCCCCGTGGCCCCTGATCATCCTGTGGTCTGAGGGCTGGAGAGAGGGAGCTTGCTCTCTTCGCCCTTTCTGTCTGTACTGTGAGTGGGAAAGCACGTCTGTGGTCTGGGCGCATGGGAAGAGACCACGTTCTAGAAGGTGCAGTTAGAGATGGTGGCGCTTGCCGCCTTCTTTCAAGACCCTGGTTCTTGAAGCAAATATGAAATCTCACTACTAAGACTTTTGCTGCATTAAAAGATTTATTTTTCTCCTTGCATCCAGTTGAAATAACATGGCAGAGGGGTGTGGAAAGGAGGAAGGATGCTCATGGAGGTCTTTTCATGCTCCTGCTGTCTGAGAGGACTTAAACGATTAGGCTTGAAACACACTTCTGAAGACAGTGGTGAAATCCCTACCGAGGGGCCTTCAAGCCTGGTTAAGCGTCCTGCCTCCTCCATGGACGAGGGTGCTTCTGGGAGGGTGTCCTTTTCAGAGCAGCAGATCCGCAACAACCTCCGGTTGGAGCACGGCGTGGATATTTTCCCTCGCAGAAAGGCCAAGCCCAGTCAATCAGCAATCCTGGGACCTGGAGAGGGAGGGGCCCTGGTTGTGTGACAGGACCTGGCCCATCGATGCCCGTGGGCAGGTGGGCTCCCTTCGCCTGCATCGCCGAGAGCTCCTCCTTCAGCAGCCTGCAGGAGCGAGCCCAAGACAGTGATGCTGAGTAGTTGATTGTCGAGGCATGCTGCTGACAGATGTGGGGCTGCCAAAACCTGCAGCCTGCTGGCTTGGCCAAAAAATAAAGGTATGGAATGCCTCTTAGCTGCCAACTGGGATTTTCTGCTTCACCGGCTGCCTTCCCTCAGGAGGACTGTCTGTCTCCGCATCACTCTGCTCTGATGCCGTCGGCCCACCTGGAGCCCACCCCCACCCCCGATTTGTCTCCCCCTTCTGCTTTCTCTTCCCCACAGACAACTTGAGGTGTGTTGGAAGGGTGATGCTCTCCGTTCAGGCCCCGTGATGTCAGTGCTCCCCATCAGGGAGTCCTCATTCTGCAGAACCTTCTGGAACACCCAGGGCCAACTCGTTTTCTATGCTTAAGTAGGAGGGAGCTGAAATCAAGAAGCCGACTGTTGGTTTCCAAGAGCTGTCTTAATTCTAAACTTGAATTGCTTAAAACAACGGAAATCCATTCTCTCAGTTCAGGAGCCCAAAAGTCTGAAATCAGTGTGTCGGCAGGGCTGTGCTCCTCCGGTAGGCTCTGTGGAAGAATCTTTTCCCTGCTTCCTCCTGGTTTCTGGTGAGGCCTGGCATGCCTGGGGTTCCTTGGCTTGTGGCCGCTTCTCTCTGATCGCTGCTTCTGCCTTCGTGTGACCCCTTCTCTCTTTGTCCCTCCGCGTGTGCTTTCCTCTTCTCAGGAAGACACTGCTCTTTGGAAGATGGTGTCATCGCGAGATCTGCAACTAACCCTGTTCCAAATAAGGTCACATTCTGAGGTTCCTGGTGGACATACACTTTGGAGGTCCCCTCATTCAACCCACCACACTGACTTTTAGGGATATTCGTTCCCATTACACGTACATTTAAAAAAATTGTTTTAAGTAATCTCTACACCCTACATGGGGCTCGAGCTCATGACCCCAAGGTCAAGCGTCACACGCTCTTCCAACTGAGCCAACCAGGCGCCCCCACAGATACACTCTTGAAGAACATATTGGCGATCATTGTTTTTCATTTCAGCACATTTTTCAAATTTAGTGTTTAGACGTGTAACATTCACGTTGCATTCTTTCCACGTCTAACTCTTTTGCAGACTTCATTTTCAGGGACTGCCTCCTGGTCTGCCAGGTGAGCGGCAGGACAGCCTAGCGGTTCCGAGTATGGGCTCGGTGGGGACGTGGCATCCCGCCCATCTCTCTTGGGCTGCTACAGTCTGTGTACTCCCACATCTGGTGCTGGAGTCCCAAGCCCTAGTACCTCAGAATGTGACTGTGTTTAAAGATAAGTAAGGCCTTTTAGGAGATAATGAATGTAAAATGAGGTCATTGGGGTGGGCTCCAATCCAATGACTGGTCTCTTGCTAAGAAGAGGCGTTTAGGACATAGACACAGAGGGAAGACCACGTGAGGACACGGAAGACGGCCACGTACCGATCTCCCTCCGCTCAATATGGAGGCACGTCCTGACAATAAGTGGAACCTACTGCAAGTCGAAGAGTGTATTAAACACATCTAACCTAGCGAACCTCACGGCTCAGCCTCGCCCCCTTGAACGTGCTCCCAACACTTACATTAGCCCACAGCTGGGTGGAATCAACCAACGCAAAGTCTATTTTACAATGAAGTGTTGGATATCTCACATCGTTTACGGAATATCGTACTGAAAATGGAGACACACGGCCGTACGGGTGTGGGATGGTTGTCAGTGGAAGCTGTTGGCGCCCATGGTCGCGGAGCATCACCAGACAGGGTCGGACCGCTATCGCTGGCCTGGGAAAAGGTCAAACTTCAACGTTAGAAGGACGCTTTCTACTGAACGTGTGCTGTTCATGCACTGGTATAAAGTAAAAAAATCGTAAGTTGAACACTCCGAAGTCGGGGCCATCTGAATAAGCCCAGGAGAGAGGCCTCCTAAGACACCCAGCTGCCAACACCTTCGTGTTAGACTCCCGACTGCAGAGCCGTGAGGCAAGAACTTCTGTGTGAGCCCCACGGTCTGGGTTGCTTCTCACGGCAGCCCCAGCGGTGGATATGCCGCCTACGGGGGCAAAGCACCGAATCTCTGAGGCCTTGTCTCTTTCTGCAAGCAGGTCTCATAGGGTCTCCGTGTGGGTTCAATGAGAGTGTGGTCGGTGCGCGGCCTGGCGCTGGGCTGGAAGGAGCTCTTGGTGGGGATGGTACCCCCCCGCCCCCCCACCCGGTTCATGCTGTCAGCCCTCTGTCGCTGCACATTGGATGGTTTTTGTTCATTCACTGGGCGAGTATTTACTGGACCCCGTCATGGCCATTTGCCCCATGACCTATGAGACTGTGGCCTGGGGTCCGTGGTTGGGTCCGCTGCCTCTGGGAAGGGGTTTTAGGAGCATTCTCTAGCCTCCAGCCTGTTTTCACTGAGCACCCCCATGGGGGGCCCTGGGATGGGAGCCCCCTGTTGCCATCTGCTCTCAGGCCAGGGCCCAGGCAGGAGACCCTTTGCGGGGGGCAGGGATGAGCTATTCGGCAGCTCGCAACCCCGGAAAATGTGGCCATTAGGAGCACCACCCCTATCCTTTCTCCTTTCCCTGTAGGGGTCTGATGGCCACGGCATGGCCACCGCCTGGGGACTTCACAGCTCCACGAGGCGGGCGAAGGTTCCTGGTGCAGGGAGCCCTAGCCCGAAAGCTTTCATGGGCGTTTCGCACCTGCCCACGGCAGGGAGTGGCCCTTAAGCTCCTGTTAAATAGTTCACAGCCCCGTCCCCTCGAGCTCGCTGGCACCCGTGGAGTGCCGAGAGCCGGCGGCCTCGGGGATCTCCTGGCGGCCGAGTCCTGCCCGCCCCGGAGCATCGCCGCAACCCAAGCAACTCCCTGGCCTCCGTCCCCCGCCTCCTCCGTCCCTGGGTGCCTTCTTCTTCTCCTCTTTGAAGTGTGAGGCTCAGAGCCACGGCAGGCAAACAGGATGCTCCACTCCCACACGCGGAGACTTCCGACGAGACACTGGGGTCGAACCGCATCCTGCTGGCAGTGCTGGGTCCCATCTGCTGCGGACCCGGGGTGGGAGGGGGCTCAGGGCGGGGTGCCAGGAGGGGTCCTCACCAGGCGGCTCTCTGAGCCACTCCGAGCTCGGCGGGCATGTCAGAGTGCTGTCTGGGGGCCCTGGGCCTGGAGGAGAGGAGTAATGTGGGTGCTGAGGGATGCTCGCGCCTGCACAGCACGTTTGTGGGAGGCCGCCAGATGATAGCGGCATTCCTCGTCCCCCGCCTCGGCCTTGGCTCTGATTTGTGTTTTCTGGGAGGGGTTTGTTTTTTTTTTTAATTGTTGTTGGTTTGAAGCGAATGATTTCTCCAAACGCCGGCAAATCAGTCTAGGATTGCAAGATGGCTATAAAAGGTGACGGCCACAGAGAAGCACGAGGTGGGGACTTACGGAGGCGTGTTCTTCCCGAACAGCTGCAGATCTGAGGCAGGGCTGGAGGGACACGGGGGAAGGGCAGGCAATAGTGTAAGAGTTTAAGGAAAACACAGAGTCCTAAATCTTTCCCTGAGCAGTGGACTCTGAGGACAGCAGAATGATTTAGGCGCTTCTCCTGTGGGTGAAGCTGTCTTGGGAGAAGGAGGGCAGAAAGGCAGAAGGTTCCAGGTCTCCCATCCCCCAGGCAGGTGTTCTGAGTCCTTAGACTCCATCAGACATTCAGTTTTCAAAATAGCTTGCGTGTGTGTTGGGAGAGGTCGAACTGAAAAGATGTCAGGGTTTTACCACCCACTTGATAACCCCGCCTGGCAGGGAGCAACATTCTAGACACCTCTGGAACTTTCCACTTGTTGAGCCCATTGCAGTACAGGAGTCGAAGACACCAGGGGGCATGGTGTAGATTTCTCATCTACAGAATGTCCTGAAAATTCAGTTGAAAGGTTTGAGAGAGAGACAGGAGGGAGATTTCTCAAGAGACTGTACCCTGCAACAGCCAGAAAATACTTCTCTTTTCTCCACCGATTTTGTAGGGCAAGGGAGGAGGGGAGCAAAGGATCGGGTGGGCGTGGAGGAGAGGGGATGGCTGGGAATAGGGACCATGGCTAAGAAGAGAGGGGGCCATTCTCTGAGGCCCTGTGTTGCAGGAGGCAGCCCTATAATCAGGGGACTTAGGCTCCATCAGGGGTCCTCTCCTCCTACCTGAGAGTCATGGCTTTCCCAGAGCTCCTGGGCTGTGTGAGCATGCAGGGGTCCACATGCCGCAGCCAACAGCTGCTTGCTTTAATTAGGGCCCCGTTCCCAGAGCCTCTCCTCGCTAACACTGTCGTTTCACTCCCCTGCCTGCATTAAAGAAGCCCCATTTTGTTCCTTGGCATAATGACAGGTTTATTTGAGATCTTGGTTGCCAGGCTTTGATGGGGGGGTTCTTAACCATGTTGGCATCATCTGAGATGACCATGGTCTTTCCAGTAACCACCCTCTCTACAGGAATCGTTTCTGTCCTGCCATCTCAAGTTTCTGGAGAAAGATGTCCCAGTGTTATCTATCCAAATAAAGTGGAGATTCTTAATGGACCCCTTGATACAAGGGTATGAATCAGTGCTGGGTGCGTGTATACTTCTGTGGACGATAGAGGTAGATTCGTTTGTGTGGCTATTATTTTCCGTTGAGATGTCTCATAATGACCAAAACCATCCAGGAAATCTTCCCTGGCTGGCACATGACTTACTTGCTTTGTGGGTTTTGCCCGTCGTTGCCTTCTTTGGCACACGGTAGGTATTTGATAAACATTTGCGAGAATGACTCATGGTCCGATTAGTCTCAATCTTTAGACTCTTTTTCCTTTACTCCTTAGATCTTCAACCTCATGAAGTATGACAGCTACAGCCGCTTCTTGAAGTCTGACTTGTTTTTAAAACAGAAGCGAACTGAGGAAGAGGAAGAGGATCCCCCAGATGCCCAAACTGCAGCTAAAAGGGCTTCGAGAATTTATAACACATGAACCGCCGAAGGGCTGGCAGGACTGGCGGCTTTCGGAGGCAAAGGAACTCCCTCCCTCTCAGGACCGTGCAGGGTTTATAATTGCTTTGTTTCCTGTAAGGACTGACATGTACAAAACCCTCCCGTGGGGTACGTGTATTTTATTAACTGCTTGACCAGTGAGTTTTGCATGATGGCTAATCTTACATAAAAAAACAAATAGCTTTGAAGTTTTAGTTCATACACACACACACACACACACACGCAGAAGAATCCTTAAACATGGGATACTTTGAGCATTTTGTAGCTTGATTAAACGCCCTCTGAGGCCACCAGGTGAAACTCAGAACCACCTGTTACCCTTTAAGTCTCTGCCCGGCCTCTGGGGGAGGGGTCACGCATGTCCACGGATTCACTTGGCAAATCAGCTCCAGAATGAGTTGCTCTGACAAACTCAGGCCCCTGGGGATGTCGTCTGTCAGGGTCTTTTGGGTTAAGTACTTGTCAAGAGTAAGTTCAGGGCTGGGAAAGGAAGAGTCGTCACTGACAGCCTTTGCAGATTTGGGGAGCCTTGCGTGAGCACCTGCCGAGGGTTCTTATTTCTTGTGTGTGGGCTTGTCCTGGTTTTGCCTACAGTCTGTGACGTTTCATGCAACACAGATAAATAGTTCATCTTGACAGAACCAAGATCTCAACCAGGAAGGAAGATACAAGCAAAATTGCTCAGGGTCCCTGTGACAACGTGAGGCAGTGTCGAATGGCCCCGTGGCCCATGCCAGTGATGGAGCTGGGGGGATGTTCTGTTCTCCTATAGCCCATCTGGGGACACACTGGAACCCTTTCTCCTCTGCCCTGCCCTTTACGGGACTTGTTAACTCTGGGCTTGACACTTCAACAAGGGGAAAGAAATACTCTTTGAAAGTCTCTTTTGGGTAGAGAGCTGTGAGTGAAACCCTGCTTGGCCCGGGCTGTCCCCGCCAACCCAGGTACCAGCCCCACCCCCCCTTTGCAAGCAGAGCCAAGGTCAGCCATGGTTCCCTTCCTCCGCTCGCTCCCGCCATCTGCTGCTGCCAGACCTCTCCAGCCTGTTTGCCAAACCTTCAACTCCTGTTTGTACAAACAGAGCAACCAGACTCTGTTGTGAGCCTTCCCACTCAGACTTTTCCATTTGCAAAATTCCCTGATGTCGAGGGTGACCGTGTAGTTTATTAATCGCACCAGGATAGCTATGCGAGAGAAGGGAACGGAGTTTAGTCATTATGGGATAACAGGCAGAGACGGGTTCTGTTCTGAGAGAGCCAGTTTGTGACGAGGACCTTCTCCTCACATGACCTCTCTGCCGTTCCCCCGATTCTCCAGCGTCATTGTCCACTTGCTGTGGTCGGAGTTTTCCTGTCCGTTCATCTTGGGCCTGGGAAGGGGTGGCTTTCAGGGAGCCGTTCACTGCTGAGAACCAAGTCCCCCCACAGAGCACTCATCAGAAACTGCAAATGTTTGGTCCCCTTATGGGGGTTCTCTGCCTTCCCCAGGACAGGCCTTCTCTCTGCCCGGGACGAGGTAGTGACGCTATGACAGACAACCAAGGGACATGCCATGCTCGACTTGCAATCTGCAGTTTCCGCACCAGAAAAGTGTGGGGCGGCATCCCCACCGCACCGCTCTGGACGGGGGTAACTTGGGGTCGCCAGGGAGTTGAGCAAGTAGCTCGATGCAGCCTTTGGGGAGCCCGTACGGGGCAGGTCCCGGACACTGCAGCTGGCTGGGGAACCCTCGGAGCCCTGGGCTCAGAGACCCTTAGGGTGGTGGTCGCTTTACAAGTGCTTGAATAAAGGAAAGAGCTGGCAGGATAAAGTCGGCCAGGAGATGGTCTAGCAAGGGAAAGCCCCTCGTGTGGGAGCCGCCCGCACAGCTGGGTGCCAGGGGGGTGCGAGCCACGGACATGTCACCGCCCATGTGCCCTCCCGCCGCTCCGGCTTGCCCCTGCCCGCTGCCCCCGTCTCCGCCAACAGAGCTCAGCTTCCCGAAGCCACTGCGAGAGCCAGTCGGAAGTGGGGGCCATCCAGGCAGCCAGGGAGAAAGTTCTCCCCGGCTCTTCGCCCCACCCCGTCTGTCTGACCACCCCCCCACGTGCTGACTAGGATCTCAGTCGTGTCTGCAGGGGGCCCGCGACCAGGCTGGGCGCCCAGATTCCGGGGCGGGGGGGGCGGCGGTGCAGCAGAGGGGGCGTGGGCTCGTGGCACACATTCGCAGGTGTCGTCAGATGGAGGCTTTGTTCGGACTCAGGTGTGCCGAGCAGGTCGAGAGATGACGAGCGTTGCAAAGGGAGTTTGTTAGGGGTCCTGAGAGGAGGGGCAGGCCATGTTGTGCGGGGCTGCCCTGGGCACCACCAGGGCCGGTCAAGGGGCAGAGGGAGCGACAGGAAGCTGTGGGCAAAGGGCATGTGTTGTGGTTTCCTTGGGAGAGGCAAAGCGAGGTAAGCAGGCATGGGATTGGCCCGTCTGAATAACCCTACGGGCCCTGGGGCCCCGGGCTGTCCCTAGCTGTCCAGGACCTGGGCCTGGGTGAGGAGGACAGGTGGCCCAGAGCCTGAGAGCCCAAGGAGATCCTGAGGAAGGATGTGTGTGGGCGAGGAGCTCTGGACTGGTCAGTTAGGCCCAGGGGTTTGCATCTCTAGGAGCTGGCCAGCCCTGGGAGGGGCATCCCTCCAGGGCCAGCAAGGACCCCCCCACGTCAAGGCATCAGAAAAAAAAACTTTTTAAAAATGCTTAGTACAAGAGTCTTCGGGGTCTCATACTCTCAACCTGCAGGCCACAAGTGTGTGTGACAGGGCAGCTGTTGTAAATCTTTCTGTGCAAATGCCTAGGCAGAGCGTGAGTGTCCCCTCCAGGTGACTGCAGGGCCTGTGCCTCCCCATCGCCTATGACGGGCCACTCCCACGGGCTCTGCCCACTGCGTCGTTTGTGCGCTGAGCTCCCCTTCCCTGTGCAGAGAGCGTGGTCTGGGTGGTGTTTTCCGCTGTGACCTTGCAGTCCGTAATGACACTTCCAGATCCACTCTCTGACCTGCCCGGCTTTCTCCAGGTGGGCTGAAGTCCGTGTCCTCCGCACAGTCCTCACTACCCTGCCTTCTCTTTTTCTTAAAAACTATTTATTTATTTGACAGAGAGATAGCACAAGTAGGCATAGTGGTAGGCAGAGGGAAGAGGAGAAATAGGCTCTCTGCTGAGCAGGGAGCCAGATGCTGGACTCGATCCCAGGACCCTGGGCTCATGACCTGAGCTGAAGGCAGATGCTTAACCGTCTGAGCCACCCAGGCACCCATTACTATCCTGCCTTCTCAATGGCAGCTCCCCCTCCTCGACATGGGGTGGGGGCCTCACCTACATGCAGAGCCCCCCTCCAAGTGGTTCTCTTCCACTGCCTCTTACACCAAAGCTTAAAAAGTAGGGGAACTTGGGGCACCAGGGTGGCTCAATTGGTTAAGTATCTGACTCTTGATCTCAGTTCAGGTCTTGATCTCAAGGTCATGAGTTCGAGCCCTGAAGTGGGCACCATTCTGGGTGGGGAGACTACTTTAAAGGAAAAAAAAGTGTGGAGGGGAGGGGAAGAGTACTTGCCCCATTTTAGAGAAGGGAAAACCAGAACCAGTGACCTGAGTCAAACAGGAGCATGTCCATGAGTGGTAGAGTCCATGGCTGGAAACGTGCATTCTGGCCCCTGGCCCCAGCTTCCTTTCAGGGGCCCCCTCTGCCTGGGCAGAGGCTGAATGACCACCTGCTATGTTTCAGGCCAAACACTGGACATAGGAGTGACCGGCGCCCCCACCCCTGCCGTCCCTGGGGGGAGAGGGCCGCTGGGACGTGCCTGGCTGGCGGTGCCCACATCTTCAGTCTGCAAGCTCGGCTGCTGTATTTTCCCCTGAATATCAGGACGGCAGGCTTTATGTTGACCCTGGTGAAATGACTGCTTCCAAAAACACAAGAATGGGTGCTCTGTTCTTGTGAGCATCGCATTTCCTTCTAGTCTCAGGTGAATTCTGGGAAATGAAGAATTAGTGTGGCCAAGGTCCCCGTTGTGGTTTTGCTCACGAGGACAGAGGCCCCTTCCTGTGTTACGGCTTCGAGGCCTGATGGATCGGTACCCACTGCCAGGTCCCCGCTCCGATTTGGGAGCACACTTTGTTTACGAGCTTTGTAAACTGCTAGGCAAGCACAGTCATGACTCACAGTCTCTCATTATTTACCTTCGTTCTGTCTGCAGATGTTCTAGAACGTGCATTTATTCAAGGCTAAACGGTCTTCTTGTGCCATTAGCGTCCAGATTTTTAAATTTGTGCTTCTTCTCAAGGTTGGTGGCTTCCAAGGCAGTGGGCGCCGTGAGAGGGCCGGCGCCGGGCTCAGGAGGGCAGACACCTCATGCGCGGGGCAGGGTCGCTGCCCAAGTGGCTCCCAGACCCTGGGCACTGCAAGCGGGCTCTCCTCGGATTCCCACAGGCTCCGCACGCTTCTCAAGTCTGGATTTGCTCCAGCAGGAACCTGGGGGGCCACCCTCTTGGGGCCTGAGTGAGGGGCTTGTGGGTGGTGCCCTCCCTGGGTGTTGGGTGGGGGGCGTTCACGGTGCTGCATCCGTCTGGGGATGGGGAACCTTTGCCAATTCCCACAGTGCCCTTGGAGAGGGGCACCTGGCCGTGGCCTGAGAGCCTCCCCTTTCCTGTACTTCTGTGTCTGCTTCGTCAGTTGGTCCTCTAGATTCTCTCCAAAACTGAGCCCAAGTGTACCTCCCCATGTCCACGGCCCGGCCCCGGCCAGGCCGAGCTGCCTCCTTCCTCGCCAGCCCCGGAGCCCGGGACGCCTCCCCGACGGTCCATCCCTCGCACAGCCCTCCTGCTCCCTGCCAGCATCCAGTAAAAGCACGGACCTCCCCATGTTGCCCCCCCTGCACAAGGCCCTGCCGTGTCTCTCCTTGTTCGCACGAGAAACATCTGGAGGCCAGGAGAGCCGAGCCCAGCCCCCGTCACCTTTGCCCCTCCACGGCTCCCCAGCCTGCTTTCCGATCCGAGAGCAGGGCACAGATGCTGTTCGCCAACACCTCTTCCGGGCCGTGCCCTTGTGACCTTGCTGTGATCACGCAGGCCCGTTCCCAGCCCCTTCGGAGCCTGGCACATGACTGTTTACCTGTTACAGGTTTGTGACCTCGCTCCCTAAGGACCAGGACCCGGTGTGTTTCACCGTGTTCTCAGTCGTGGGCCCAGTGCCTGGCCCAGAGCAGCCACAGAGCAGCAGGTCCTCCGTAAATGTTTCCTGAACGATCAAATGAAGCCCAATGAATCAGCATCTTTGACTTCCTGCACGGTCTGACACCTTGGTGTTGCCCTTGCTGATGGCCAGCTCTTGTGATTGTCATAGAAATGCAGGATTGGGGGGTTATGGACACTGGGGAGGGTGTGTGCTTTGGTGAGTGCTGTGAAAGGTGTAGGCCTGATGATTCACAGACCTGTACCCCTGGGGCAAAGAATAAAAAAAAAAAGAAGAAATGCAGAATTGGGAGGATGGGAGAGACCCACCATTTCCTGCGTGCCTCCCACAGGTTGGGGTGAGGCCCACTGTCGATGGGAGGACGCTTCCACTGTATCCCGGGGGAAATGCTCTTCAGAGGCGTCGAACCTGGACCACGGCTCATGGCTGAGAGTGGCAAGATTAGAACGCAGGTCTTTCAGAACCTCCCCCGCCCTACCCCCGGGCACCACCTGTCACTGTCCCGGATAGGACCAGAGTTCAGCTCAGGCCAATCTTTGGCCATTCCAACTAGAGGAAAGAGAACTTCGTCCCTGTTCTTCCAGGGGGAAGACCACCACCCTGCTGCTCTTGGCTCACTCTTCCTTTTCTTCTGTAGGACATGCAGAAGGGGCTTTGCCCCAATGAGGGAGGTGGAGCCAAATGCTCCTTTAAGTAGACTGGTTTTGTATTTGCCACCAGCTTTCTTTTCCTTTAGTGATACATCATGGCCATCTTTCTATGCCAGTAAACATAATTATACACCATCCCCCCAAAAAAGTCCAGTTTCAAGATGATCTAGGGAAGATAAATGTTTCCCTCATGCTAATTCCAGTACAGTTTATATGCTGTTTTGCAACATGGGCAAACTGTTTTCTTCTTATTTAAGCATTTAAACACTGGTTTTTAAACTGTTATGGCATACAGCTCGCCTAAGAGTAACAGATGTCTGCTTGATAGAGATGTTCCCAGGAAAAGAATTTGCTCCTTCTTAGTCTCCAGAGGAAGGATGCCTTTGCAAGTATGTGGCTTTTAGTCCACATGCCCCCACCCCCCCCAAACCCTCCTAAAAAGAAGGGGGAAGAAATACAGTGCTGCAGGCTGTTTGGTAAATATCTGTATTCACAGATCCTGGTGATGATAGAGGGGAGAGCCTGGTCCCCCAGGCAGGTTGATCCTGCCCCTCCCTGAGGGAGTATTTTCTGAATTTTTCTAGGTAGATGAGGTCACTGTCCATGATCGAGAGATGTGAAAATGTGGGTCCATTTTTTTTAATGTAGGTCCATTTTTACTAAATTTGTAGCCTTCTCTAGAATCTTAGCAGTGGAAGAAACTCAATTATCTCTATTACTATTAGTATCATTATTATTATTTTATGATTGGTAAGCAGGAGAATTTTGGTTAAGATCTTTGGTTAGGATCATGTTAGATCATTCTAACCCAAGCCCATCACTTTTTAGCTGTGTGATCTTGGGCAAGTCACATATCTTTCCAAGCCTGCATCTGCACCTGTTTGCTGGGGAAAACACTGGTTCCAACATAAGATTCAAGGAGATAATACATGTAATGTGCGTAGCACAGTGCCTCGTCCTTAGCAGGTCAATAAATACTAGTGATCCAATAAATATTAGTGATTGTGTGGTCTGTCCAAGGTCACACAGGGAGGGCCTACTAGATTCCTGGTTTGGGCTGATTTCTGACTCCTTGGCTGGGGCTCTTCCCCTCTTCTTTGGCAGCAGGGAAAGACCCAGGGCCAGGGAGCCAGATCTGCATGTCCTTAAAATGACAGAAGTTGAAAGTAGGTGAAAGAAGACTCCAAGCAGGAGAGGGTGAGGCCCCAGGAGGAAGCCCCAGCAGAGGGCAGCCAGGGGGGTGAGGAGAGACCTGAGTGGGCCTGGGACTCGGTAACAAGGCCAGGAGATAGCTCCATTCCCCACCTGGAGCCAGGTTCCTGGTCCAGCCATGCGGCCAAATGAAAAGGAAGGAAGTCTGCGAGAGGGTCGCTGACAGTGGGGTCTGTCATCCCACAAGGGAAATGCAAAGAAGGGGAGCCAGTAGTCTCCTCTGGAGGCATTTTGCATCAGGAGGTTGGAGAAGGGAGTCCAGGTGTCCTTTGGGGAGCCTCTTGTAGCCTCAGTGACTTTCCCTTGGCAGGCACGCCCGGGAGGAGCTGCCCTGGTGCTTTGCAGGATGGCCAGGGCCCCCCAGAGTCCTCGGGGCGGAGGAACCCGGCAGGACAGCCTTTCTGAAGTTCCTGGCTTGGGCTCACGGAGGAGCTGGTGAGCCGTGGAGGGAGTGACCCGGCTGGGTCCCTGCAGCTAGCTGGGGGACCCTCTGAGGTCCCGGGCACCAACCCCACCCCCGACCCCTACCCCGGCAGGCGCACTGCAGTCCTTCCTCTCCAGGTCCAGCTGTAAAGGGGTGTCTGTGCCAATCAGCTTCAGAGAGCACGGGCCCAGGGATGGGGCAGGCCTGGAAATGCTGGGTCTGTGGCCCCTGACCAAGGCCACCACCTTGGCATCCACGTGTGAGTGGCACCAAGGCTGGGACTGGGCAGGAAGGTGGGACAGCTGCTCTATCCCTTCTTAGCTCCCACAGTCCCATGACAGGAGTCCAGGCAGGAGGACGAGGCACTTTCGGGGCTTGCACTGAGGTTTTCTTTCTCCTTCCACTGGTTCTTGACCTCCTCCCACCTGTCCCCCTGCCCCACCTGACCTCTGCTGGCTCCAGAGACTCCAGATAACCCCCCGGGGTATCAGTGAGAGACTGTTTTCTTCATTTCATTCATTTCTAAAGTCACTGCTAATTTTTTTTCTTTAAACCCTTGGGAACAACATTTTGATGTGAGTTTATTACTTAAAGAACTCTAGGACTTCGTGCGGTAAACTGCCCACTACTAAAAGTTACATTAACAATGAGATCAAGAAATAACTGGCGTGTGCACAGAGGCTTAAAGGTTTAACAAGCGGAGATATTAAGTCTCTCCCTCTCCCATGGCTGGATTTTAAAATATTCTCCAAATCCCCATCTTTCAGCTCTGGTGTTTGTTCTGACATGTAGTTATTATTCCTGAAGCTTCCAAGATAAGAAGCTGAAATTTAACTCTTTCTTTCCCTGTTCTCTGGGATGCATTATTGGGGGGGGGTTGAGATCAAACTAATGTTCAGCAAAGTAGACAAATCTTAAGTAGGGGCTCGGCAACTATGGAAGCACCAGCAGCATCTGGGGGACAGTTTTTCAGGGGACTTCTCAAGAAGTCCATCCCACAGGATCACTGACCTGAGCCCTGGGACCAGGGGGGTGTCGAGGAAGCCAGGGTTTCCACTGTGCTGCTCACCCTTCCTGCCTCCTTGTTTTAGGTCTCTCGGCAGATGGAGAGTGTCCTGCCTTGTCCCCAACTCCGTGTCTAGCTGCGCGGAGCGAGAACAGAGAGGCCTCTCCTCCATGCACAGAGCTCTTTCAGACTTTCTTCGGATTTTTTTGCCATTAGGAAAATCAGTCACGTGGCAGAATCTTTAGCAGCCAAGGCGCCATTGTGCCTTTGTACAGTCTGTGGCCAATTTGGGAGGGATGTTCAGGGGACTTGGCCATGTCTTTACATCCCTGCTTCTTTAGTGCCGACACACTGTTTCGCTCAGCTCACCACTAAACCATGACTTAAAAAAATGTTTTAGAGGAATAGTTTCAAAATATTTATAAAAGTTTAATTATGATTATAATAAAATTATTGTCTATACTTAATAACTGTTGACACTCTGCCGTGTTTCCTCTATCTGTTCGTATTTTTTCCCTGAATGATTTTTTAAAAAAAATTAGACAAGATGGTTCACCTAAAAGAACAGTTATTATGCCTGATAAAATGAACAGTTATTCCCAATATCATCGAATAGCTACTCCATATTCAAACTTCCCGAGCTACAGCACACCTGGAAGGGTCCTTGGTCCAAACCAGGATCCAATCGAGCAGATATTGTAATGTCTCTCAGTTAGACCGGTCTCCTCATTTTTTTAAGTTTTCATATATTGAAGAAGTCAGGCTAAGTGGAGTTTAAAATGCCCTACATTTTCATTTCGTTTCTTGTCTCTTCCCGGTGTTCTCTAACCTGTATTTCCTTTACTTCTGAGGAGGAGATAAGATGGCTTCTCCTGACCTTTCCCGTGAGCCCAGAGGCTCCTGAAGTTTCTCAGTTCATGATGCCACTGGTGTCTCAGGAAATTTCACAGCATCCCTAGGTTAAACAAAAATTTGACTATTCCATTTATTAAACAGGTCCAAACAACTTCATAAATATTTTTGTCCAACAACTTAGCCGCTGATTGGAAAAAAAACAAAAAACAAGACAAAAACAGAAAAGGAAACCTAACACAAACTGAAAATTTACAAGAATGTTTGTTTCATTAAAAAATAACAAAGAATACTTACTAACGGAATGTGAGCACTGTGGTCCCCACACGGCTTCTCAGACCTTGGAATCAGATCGATGCCACCTTAGGTCCTGTCCCACAGTGGTTTTCGTGTGGGACTTACTTTCTGTCACAGCAACCACCCCAAACCCTGCTTTGCAAAGATAGGACCCCACGGAGAGGAACGGAGCACAATCTCATGTTGGAAGTGTGAACTAACAAGCTAATTCATAAGGTCTGCTCTCACTGTATTTCCCTTGAAAATTTGGAATGTTCTAGTTGGTTTGCTGTGGCATCTGGGCACTAGGGGATGAATACGGTCTCTGGTAACTTCCTCTGCAAGGATTCCCAGTTGTTTGCAGGCCATGTGAACAAGGACAGGTGCGTCTCAACCAAATGAACAAAACACTGCCTTCCAACCTGGAGCTGTGCTTCCTAAGTCTGCTTTGCTTCAGAAACATCTGGGAAGTGTATTAAACTGAACACTTCTGAGCGCCCCGCCCCGTCCGCAGATTAACGCAAAGACCTTGTGTCAGGACAAGCCTTCTAGCTCATCTCTGACACAGAGTCCACTCTCGGAGAAGAAAATGGGAAAACCCAGGAAAGGAGCATCTCTGCCAACAGAGCCTGGGTCTTGCTCCAGCTGAGAGGATGAGTTTGGTGGCCTCGGGACTGCGTCTCACTCCCCAGTCCTCTCGAGCCCAGCACTGGGTGAGCAAATCTCACGGGAGACCGTCCCTGAGCGCAGGGGTGCATGGGGCCCAGACGTGGAGAAGCCCGGCTCAGCTCTCGTGTCCCCGCCACGGGGTAGGAGGAGAGGGGTACAAATAGTGGATCTGCAAGGCACCGCTTGGGGTCAGGGGAGGTTTAGCTCAGTGGTGTTGGCACAGTTTTCCAGCGCTGTTGGGTGATGCCGTCTCGAGTTTTTCTCCTTCCCGTTCCACAGCAAATAAGGCCATTTCCCCCAGATCTCCCTGGGGGCAGGGGGATCAGGGGCTCTTTTTCGATGCAGTTATCAACATTCCCAGAGTGAATGATTTAAAATTCTAAATGGAGATGTTGGGGTCTTTCTAGGGTTTCTCTCTTCATTCCTTAATAAGTTTATATCCCCTAAGTTTATGTGGTTCTTTCCAGCTCACACCTGCATCATCTCCACCGACACGAAGTGCAGCCTGGGAGGCCGGCGGAGCAGCGGGGGTGAGCCCCAGCCCACAGACGAGGAGCCACGTGGCCCCCGTGGTAAGGGGCCAGGACCTGCGCCCGCAGCCGGGGCCCCTGATCCTCACCCTCCTCACTGTGGTGACCTCCCGGTCCCCTGCTGAGAATTCGACAAGAAGCCATCGGAATTCTGATTGGTCAAGGTTTAATTGTGTGTCTTAAAAACATTCATCTGGGGGCGCCTGGGTGGCTCAGTCATTAAGCGTCTGCCTTTGGCTCAGGTCATGATCCCAGGGTCCTGGGATCGAGCCCCGCATCGGGCTCCCTGCTCTGCGGGGAGCCTGCTTCTCCCTCTCCCTTTGCCCCGGTGGGTGTTCCCTCTCTCGCTGTGTCTCTGTCAAATAAATAAATAAAATCTTAAAAAAAAATTCATCTGTTCAAACATCTTGGGCACGTCTTTCACACTAGGCACGGGGTGGACACGCGTGGGTCATCTGTTTCGACTTCCTCCAGTCCCCCATGGGAAGCCGGCTACAGGGGGTGGGAAGGGGCATAGCCCGGGCAGCGAAGGCCAGGGTGCCCTTCAGGAGGGTTTGCTTGGGAAGAAGCCAAGCTTCCTGGGCTCGGCCTCCAGAGGCAGGAGAGCCCCCTCCCTCTGGGGACATTCAGGGACAGGCCTGGCACCCACCGGTGGGATGTGGCTGGCCAGGCGACGGACAGACGTCACTTGTGATTGGACTAGCTGACCCTTGAAGCCTCTTGCAACTCTGAGAATCCGTGGGTTTACGTTCTGGAAGATGCTTCTCAACAAAGACAGGAATCGCATCTTCATTCTCACCCTGAGGGAAAGCAGGAAGTGAGCTGAAATGAGATTTAGGACAGAAAGACTATCCCGAGAGGCAAGATTTGTTTCAACATTTTCTACAAGCTCTTAAGTTTGGTCTCCGGAGAGCTTGGAGGACACCGTCAAACGAAACAATTTCAGCGGGGTAATAGTTCCCCGGGAGCCTTCCTCTGTGACCAGCTGCCCTTAAGAACCCAATCCTTGCCAGTCAGGTCACCATCCCACACACAAAGGAGAAGGGTTCTTTCGGGCCCAAAGAGGTTAGATGGAGCCACATAACCCGGGTATGTGGAGAGGGAGGGAGGGAGGAGCAGGGGGAGGTGCAGGCGAGTGGGGGAGGGGATGAGGGAAGGAGGTAGGAGAGGAACAGGGATTTAGTAAGTTCCGGAAGTCGGCATTTTGATCTCCTTCAGGATTTGGGGGGAACAAAAGGAAAACACGTTGGACTGTGCTTCTTCAGGGCTCTGAGACCGGATCATGTAGATTCTGGGTTTTATGAGGATGACTTTATTAATCCTTGGGCTTCATGAGGAGAGACGAGTGGCACTGCCACCTTGGAGGGGTTGGTGCTTGGTGTTACGGGGTGTGGTTAGGAAGGCCCTGGTCACTTGCTTTACCGTAGCAATGGTACAGTCTTCCGAGTTCCCTAAACAACAAGCCCCGCCCCACAGATCACAAAGCGCTCACTCCTCCAAGTGCTCTCCTTTGAGCCTCTCTCCAAGTCTGGAGTGAACACACAGGTATCACTGTGCCCATTAAGCAGATGGCAAAAGTAAAACTCAAGAAGCAGATATCACAGCTGCAAGGAACGCCCTGGTATTTAAGCTTATTTTTTCTCCCCGTGAATCTGGTGCTTCTGCCGCTGCCTGCCCTTTGAGGACCAGGCTGTCTAGCCAAACTTTGGCCTGAAGTGTCACCAAGTTGGTTTGGCTTCTCTGTCCCCAGAACTCTCAAGTGACTTTGGAATGCAAGGCCCAATTGTCACTCTGTTTTGTTTCGTTTCTAGGCCTTTCTTTGTTGGTTGTAGGCACTTTTTAAAAGCCCATCAAATTGTTTGTGAAAATGAGTGACGGTACGTTTGCCAAAGCACCACGTGGGTGGTGGCATTTTGCTATCTATTCTGCATGCACCAAGAAACGATGCTAATCGCATCGCTCCCGCCCGGATGTGCCCCTCAGCGTGGTGACTGGTGATGGCGTGCTCAGCTCGGCCGTGACACGGAGAGGCCCAGGGCACCTAGGGTTCTCTTGTCTCCCGGGTGTCCACAAAGAGCCAAGCTGTGGAAGTTCTCATTTCCATTTTGCTGTTGTTGCTGTTGGGAGTTGGGGAAGGGGGAGCAGGGTGTCTCCCCGACACAACTGGGGTGGGGGAAGGCCACATACATGGCCACTGAGATGGAACCATCCACCACCCACTTGCAGCAAGTTCAAAGGACACGTCTGGAAAATTTGCAGGTGCTGGATCTGAGGCATTTGGAGTTTGGATGAAAAAGAAAAGCAAACGAACCACTTGGCAGCTCGTCTCAGAGGACTCCACACAGCCCTCCTCTCGCAAGAACCTCCTTCCAGGGGTCCCCAGGGAGGCCAGGGTGCCGGAAGAGGGCAGAGGGGCGAGAACGAGGGACAATAAAATGCGTTTTTTGAGACAACTCATTGACCCTGCTTCTACGTGAAATCAAACGGGGGATAATAGAGCAGACGCCACATCAGAAAATTTTACGAGATGCAACAGAAGGAAAGAATTTCCTGATGTTCCAGCATTGCTCAAGTTCAGGCTGCAGAAACCACATGATTTCTTCAGAGGTAGAACCAGTTCACTGGCCTAGTTTTTATTTTCATGGAGCAAAAAACAGGTTCTAAGATGCTCTTCAGTCTTCAGTACAACAGAGGTCTAGAGCGGGAAGGGACTGAGCGGTGTCTTTCTTCCTTCAGTTCAGATGCGGAGAAGCAGGAACCCTGTGACCTCCCGTGGGCTGTACCCCCCAACCCCCCAGCCGAGGCTGCCAGAGACCGTGGGGCCCCGCTGTCCAGGCCTGTGTCCTTTCCACTCTACCTCTGGGTCCTTGTAGACTTCGGTTCGTGCACACTGCCCTGAGGGCTAAATCCGCACTGGGCTGCAGAACAGATTTGTCTCTGGAGGATTTTCCTAAAACGACGAGCCCCTTTGGCTCATGCTGCCGAGCCCCAGGGCTCTTCGACCCCTGGACTGGTCATTCTGTTTTGAGCATGTGCTCTGCAGTGGCCTGCCCTTCCAGCCCCTTCTGTGGGGGCTGCGTGAGGGGGTAAGGAGGGTGTGGGGCAGGAGGAAGGGGGTGGTTCCCTTGTGCTGTGTTAGGGTGTCCTAGATGTCACCGTTGGGGGGAACAGGGGAGGGGTACGTGGGACCTCACTCTATCTCACCACTGCATATGAATCTGAAATGATCTCAAAAGGTTGACTTACAACCCATACAGAACAAAGCAGCCACAAAACCCCCTGCATTTCTATATTACAGTCAGTTACAGGGGGCTACTTCTGACCAGGTACATTCTTGAGAAAGGCTGTTTCAGCTAGAAGCTAGTGGAGAGCCACGAAGGGCCCGCGTAAAGGCTAACCGGCCCCAGGCCCTTTAGGGAGACAAGCTTGGCTCCGGGGCTGTGGTTCTAACATGTAGAGCACATCAGAATTACCCAGAGCACTTGTTAAAGCAGATTCCCAAGCCTCTGTCCTAAAGAGTCCCTCGGGCGGGATGGGCCTGTGAACTTGCATTTGAACATGGCCCCAGGAGGAGCCCGTGGAGGCCACTCGCTCATCGACTGTTCCTCAGTTCCTTTCCTTCCCCAGAGTGAAGGCTTACCTGTGCTGGAGTTGTATGGGTTCTAGATTTTTTCCTTTAAAAAATACACACCCACCTGTTCACGCAAGCCCATGCACACACACAATAAACAAATACACATGGCTGGGTTCAGCCCTTTTGGGATTATTTTTCTGGTCATTACAATAACTAATATGAATCAAGGACACAGTGACGACCTGCTACTAAGCTAAGCACTCCGTGGGGATTACATCTCTTGGTCCTTAGCACTCCTGTCAGATACAGACATAGGCACATGGAATTCAGGAATCAGGCCCGGTGTGTTGCAGCCTGGACGAGGTGGGGCCCAGACTCATTAGACCCTGCTCTCGAAAGGCTATGGTCTGAATGTTGGTGTCTCCCCCAAAAATTCAGAGGGTGAAGTCCCAACCCGTATGTGACCATATTTGGAGACAGGGGCCTTAAATAGGTGATTCAGTGAAAAGGAGGTCATGAAAGGACCGAACTAATCCAGCCTGACTGGTGTCCTTCTGAAAAGGCGAGAAGAAGACACGGAACCACAGAACAGAGGGGGAAGACGGTCGTCCTCAAGTTGGGAAGAGGCCTCAGAAGAAACCAGCCCCTGGAAACATTTAATCTGGGCCTCCTGGCCTCCAGAACTGTGAGAAAAGAAATCTCGGTTGTTGAAGCCCCTGCTCCATGGGAGTCTGTGGCCACCCTCGCAGACGGCTTTCCCTGTAACGAGAAACTTAAAAATAAATGGCAAGGAAATGGTTTTTCTCAGATGCCAATTTACATTAACTCTGGGTCTGAACACCCAAAAGCGTCTCATCTTTTGGGGGCGTGGTGGACATCTAATTTAGGGTCCCCAAGTTTTCTAGGGAGAATCCTTATTCCCCATTCCACCAGAGGCTTACGTAAGGCCATAAAGTGGGGAGAAGCGAAGGCCTCGGTGAGCGTGAGGTGGAGTGGGGGGACCATCCTGGAAATGCCCGATTCACCCCAGAATCCCCAGGAGGGCCTGCTGCCCGCCAGAGTTGCCCAGCCTCCTATGGACAAGGCAGGGTCCGTCTGAGGCCACTTCGGGTCATTGGGGATGGAGCTTTATTCTGCAAGTTCCCTTGACCGAATAGACCCCTAAGTCCACCGGCCTTCGGTTCCGTGAGCCTCAGTCCCGGTCTCCCCACTCCTTGAAAGTCATGTTTGGTGAAAGTCATGCTTGGTCAGAATTTCCCGTGGAAGCCCCCTTAGAAGCCACTAAGTTGAACACCAACATGTCAGGCTTCCCGCCAGGGTGGGACAGATTCCTGGGTCTGAGGACAAGCACCTTAGCCCCGTGGTTGGCCTTGAAGGAGGGCCCAGGCCTGGTGAAAAACAGCCCTTCTTAAACACGGGGGTTACTTGCAGGGGCAAGAGGACCTCACCGAGTGGGGCAGGTGGACCGACTCAGACCCACACATCTCCCTGTTCTTCTCCCTGCGTGGCATGGGGTGTGGGATTGCTTCAGTGGTTAAAATGGTCATTTCTCACTCTTGAGTCAGTGGAGTTGAATGTCTGCATCAAGTCACATGGCCTCCTTGTACTTGGAGACTCTCAGATGGTGTCAGGGTCCCTGTCCCTGAGCCTTGACCCTGCATACATCTATTCCCTTCCCCCCGTCACCTCCTAGGGCTCAGAGTGGACCTGCTTCAGCCCAGATGTGCCTCCCTCCTCCTTTCCCAAGGCCATCCCCACCCCATGAACCATAAGCCGCACAGTGAGAGGCCATGACCTTCTGGGGCTGGGACCCCTTGAACCAACACCACCCACGACACTTCAGTGTGGGGAGGGTCTGTTCCTTCAGTGGCCACCACCCATTCCCGCTCCCTCACTCTTCACTTGCAGTAAGAAGAATGTATTTTCTTTTACGCATCTGGAAAAAAACAATACATTTATTTGGTTTGCTTTGCAGTTCTGTTTTTAAACAAATAAAGGCACGTTATTCTGGCTGGCTGCCGCCCCCAGACTGATAAGCACTGTTGACCCTCTGGTCTGTCCTCACGGGGGAAGGAGGGCTGGGGGCCCAAGGTGGAACAGGAATCGAAGGGAAAGGAGAAAGTGTCTCCAAACCCCTGGGGGCTGGAGTGGATGGAAGAGGGAATCGGGGGGACTTCTGACCCAAGAGGCCATTTGCGTCCACCCCACAGTGATCGCCCATGTACTGTCTGGAGGCCGCAAATCTCTCAGGAGAGCCAGCCATGTGCATCTCTTCCAACGGCCCCATTCAGTAACATCACGTCCGAAGCGTGCCATCAGCCACCATGGGAGCGCTGAACCCCAGGAAGGGCCAGGGCGGCAGCTGGGACGCCCCCTCCCCGAGCAGCCTGTTGGTAAACCTTTACGGGCACACCGCCGAACATTCCCGGCACAGGAGGTCTCTATCACAGATAGTGACGCCAACCCAGCTTCCTGTCTAATTCCTGGGGGCAGGGGGGTTCGTCGGTAGGACCAGAACCACACCCTCTGCGGGCAGGGGGCAGATGGAGGAAACGGGCTCGTGGTGAACTCACGCCCGGGCAGTGGGTAATGTGAGCCCAGGGGCACAGGAACAGAGAAACACCTGCGAAGCAGATTTAGGAAGACAGAGATAAATGTCAGATGGATTCTTCTCTAGAAAATTATTTTTTTTAAAACTCACGCCTTCAGCTTTTCAGAATTTCTGCAAGTTAGGTTGCAGGGAGGTGTGATGTCACTGACCGCTCCCAGTCCTCCAGAAAGGGCCCCAACACCCAGCTTCCAGGCCAGCTGCCGCGAGGACAAGGCCTTGTCTGAAAGCACTGCCCACAGCCTGGGCCCGAGAGGGACCGAGCCCCCCGGCCTCCCCACCGCCTCGCCCCAGCTTGCTACATGATGTTCAAATCACCTAAGCTTTTCCCATTCACTCAGCTGAATACTCGGGTATCAGTTACAAAAACACGAGCGAAATCCCTGAACTATACTTTCCAACCTCAAACCCACTTGTTGTTTTTGGCATCCTCGGGGAAGCCCGGGCTACTGGGAAGGGTGGCCTTTGTAGCTGGGCCAGATGCTCAGGCCTCGTCCCAGGCTGGGTTGCCCAGAGGGACCTCTCTGAACTGCCAGAAACCTGGTGTAACATCCACAGAGTCCATCACCCTTATATTGCTGTTTTGTCTTCTTCGTTGTTGCTGGTTTGGACTCCCTTTTGTGTGACTGGCATAAAGATGGCTCTAGGATCAAAAGCTAGGTGGTGAGGAGGTTGGCAGAGGGCA
This sequence comes from Ailurus styani, assembly GCA_002007465.1. Lineage (NCBI taxonomy): Eukaryota > Metazoa > Chordata > Mammalia > Carnivora > Ailuridae > Ailurus > Ailurus styani. The sequence continues at coordinate 11,240,067 of LNAC01000001.1, forward strand.
CTTGGTTAGCTCTGTGCCAACCTCCTTCCAGTTAAAATGGGGCTGGACGGCTGGAGGCCTGGACATTGCAAAGGAGTGAACTTGGACGATCTCGGCCGGCTGCCGAGAGGGGCCTGGGGCCTGGGGCCACTGTGCCAGGCGCTTCCAGATACCACAGGGCGGAGCAGAGGCAATGGACGTGACCCAAACCTGCCCACCGCATCTGAGGCCAGCTGTGCTGTCAGCCAGGGCCCAGCAGCACATCCTGCTGGGTGTCACTTCTGTCCCCACTCCCAGAGAAAGCCGGGGTGTCAGATGTGTTCCTGCAGATGACGAGGGTCTCCTACCAGCTCTGCCTCCTGGCACCTGGGCACTTGTAGCACACATTACGCCATTCTAGCTTGACGCGTGGCCACCTCGGCCGATTCCACACCGAGGTGGGCTGGACGGCCTGTGGGAAACACCCAGACAGCCCGGCTCGCTGCCCTTGACCCTGCTGGCTGGGATCAGGCTGCTTCAGCCCTCCCTGCTCGGGCGACCAGCAGCTCTTGGATGACAAAGCGCCTTGGAAGGAAGGGGCCCTGGGGGAGAGGACTCGCGGCTGGGTAGTTCCTCCACGTGGGAGGCGTTAGAAAGAAGTCAGTTCAATAGACCAGGTGAAGGGGTGGCCAAAGCTGCTGTTTTGGGGGGCTGCCGACTGCTCCCCTGCTTGGCTTCTGGGGGCCTGGCCTGCGTCCACAAACCCCACCTACCCGAAACCTCAGGGTTGGGGTTTTGGTGCACAGGGAATGGGCTTCCATTCAGAGAGAAAAACCTAGGAGTGAGGGGAGGGGTGAGGCGAGATGGGGCGGGAGGGGAGTGCAGGCGAGAGACACACAGGGACCTTGGGAGTTGGGCCCAGAGACAGGAAGTGACAGAGATGGAGAACCCGAGCCAGGGACGCAGTCGGAAGAACCACTCGGACAGGAGAGAGAGCAGCAAAGACAGAGATGGACACAGAGACAAGGAGAGCAGGACGGACAGACCGCGGGCTGGAGGAGGAGGGAGGCACTGAGACTGTTCTCTGACCGGCCTGCCCTTCTCGACAGTGGCCCTTCCGGCTGCTGGCCGGGGGACGGGTGGGGTCTCTGGAGTCACTGACCCTGGAATGTCCCCGGGGGGCTGGAGGCAGTTTGGAGAATGGACAAAGCCAGCCCTGCTCCCGAGGGGTCACTGGGAGGCGTGCAGGGCACTTAGGGGCTCAGGGGAGCCTGGGTCACCTCCTTCCCAGCTGCACACCCCCCATCACAATTCACTCCCTCTCTGCCACTCCTCTGTGCTCCCCAGAGGGAAGCAAATCTGGGCCACCACCCCGGTCCCTCTCACTGGGTCAGCAGGGGTGTGGGACCCCCAGGCCCTGCCTGGTTCTTGAAGCCCCTGGCAGGTCTGGGGTTATTGGGGTTCAGGAGCCTGTCAGCACGGAGGAAACAGAGGCATAGAGACCCCGCTGACTGCTGAGTGATGAAGGTCCTGGCCTGCTGAGGGCTGGGCTCGTAAATCCCAGAGGCACTCACTAGCGGACACATGACTGCCAGCAAAGGGGAAGAGGCAAGCCCTTAGCCGAGGTGGCCCCCATTTCCCAGGCCCTGGGGGGCCATCCCACCTGCCTCTCTCCCTCCTGTACTCTCCTCAGTGATCTGGGAGGCTGGCTGCAACACATTTCTTCCCTCAGGACACATCTTCCTTGCCAAGCATGGTCCTTGGGGCTGGACGATTCATACCTCAGCACAGGTGACATTGGCCATACGGCGCAGCTGCTGTCGTTGGGCCAGTTTAACAGACGAGGACAGACTCAGAGTTTAAGTAACTTGCCCAAGGTCACACAGCTCGTAAGTGGCAGCCCCCCAATCCCAGCCCCCCCACCATTGCCTCTCTGAGTCCAAAGCCAGATCTCGTGTGGTACGCCAACCACCTGGAGAACAATGGGAGAGGCCCAAAGTGTTGAACATATATTCAGAGGAAATGAGCAAAACCCAGGACTTGATTGTTTAGGTTTGGATTTGAGAAGGTTTGTATTGCTGGAAAACACAGCCCTTCCTGACCGAACTTATCGAATAGCTGTCGGGGATGGATTGTGTTTCCTTCTTACTCCCAAGTGCTCACTCGCATGTGATCCGGCACTTTCCCTCTGCTCTCCTGGACGGCAAGCTCCTGCAAGGCCTGCGAAGTCCAGTACTTCACACTCAGTGCTCCTCAATCACTTTGTGGTGAGGGAGCGAGTGGCTGGTTCTAGAATTCGAGAGAGAGAGCTGGAAAGGGAGGGGTGGCCCTCAGGTTCAGGAGCAAATATGCTGCCACAACGTCCCCTCCTGTGCCCACTGCAGACATCACTAATCGATCAAGCCATTCTTTCCCACGGAGCCACCATTCAACCTCGCAGTCTGCCTCTACACTGTGCTCAGGAGATGATGGCAATGTCGCCAATGCTGTTGGTGGCCGGGAGCCGCCCCCAGCTGCAGCAGATCTTGGCCCGTGAGGACTCGCAGGTGCGTCTCCTTGGGAGGGGTGCCCCCACAGCCTCGTCGGGGGGTGCCTGGGAGGCTTGCAGCTCTCCCTCCCAAGCCCCGTGGCCAACAGCAGACTGGGCAGGCCCACAACCATCCAGCGCTCGCACCACCTCCAAGCCACAGTTTGCCCCTGGCTCCGCGGCACTGGGCTGAGGCTGAACGTCTCCCAAAAGCACATCTTCACCCAGCTTTTTCCACCTGGAGAAGCCAAACCACAACAGTACTAAAGGTATGGAGTACTTCCTAGGTGCTGGGCACCATGACAAATGATTTCTACCCCTTGTCACAGCAATTCATGAGGTTGATATTCTTACTCCCAGTTTACAGCTGATAAAACTAAGGCCTAGAGTGGGTGACTATTCCAGGGCATGCTGCTGGTGTGCTCCAGAGCCAGGACCCCAAGCCAGTTCTGTCTGCCCCCAAGGTGCACGCTCCTTAGCACGACACTGAGAAAGATGGTTCTATCCTCTTCCCCTTCCTGCTTCTCAAGCTTTGTAGGAATGGGGGGAAAACAGAGCTTCAGCGAGTGCTTAGTTTGGTTCCGTTAGGGCGAGCAGGGCACTTCTGGGTTTGGGGTCACTTGCCAACCTGCCTGTGGCCTCGTTGTCCTGCCATTGCTTTGTGCCCGGGCAGCTCCCGTCTCAGGCCCCAGCCTCGCGCCTCCCACTGCAGAGTCCCCAAGCTGTCCAAGGGCCACCTCCCAGGAGAGGCCTGCGGACCCTGGAAAACTGATTGCCATCGGCTCCATCCTGGGACAGCCCCACCCTCTGCGGGGGGAACATGAGGAAGGCAAGTTGACCTAACGTTACAAAATGGAAAGAGTGGTCGTGAGAGGCTCTGGTCTCAGGACCAGAAGGACCTTTAGACACTGGGCTCAGGGAGAGGAGGTGGCCCCGTTGTTTGACAGGAGGGCTCTGCAGTGTGGGCAGAGTGTGGCGCTGGCATTAGTGGTGTTGGGGGTACGAAATCTCTGGAACCCACCTAAGTGATCACTTATAGGAGACTGAGTGAAGGAATCTATGTGGTCACACCTACAAACAGCACATAGATAAAATGTGCAGAGGCAAATCTAGGCGCGCTGGGACGGACCCGACTTCATGACGCATTGCTACGTGAAAAAAGCCAAGTGGCAAGTAGTCTTTACAGACCTCATTTTGAGGATGACAGAAGGGAATATATATGCAGAGGAATCTCCAGAGAATTTCACAGGAAATAAAAACTCTCTTCCACTGGTCAAAGGGATTGTTTTTATAAAAACAAAACAAAACACAAAAGAAAAGGAAAAAGACAAGAAAGAAAAAACGAGAGAAACAGTGAGGTGCATGGAATCAAACAGACTGGTTTTGAGTCCTGACTGGCTGATAGGAACAGTGAGGTGCATGGAATCAAACAGACTGGTTTTGAGTCCTGACTGGCTGATTTCGGGTAGGTGGTTTCCCTCTCTGCATCTCAGTGTCACCATCTAGGAAACAGGGAAAATAATCATGATTGACAGGGAGGTGCGTGGTTGAGAGAAGTAAGTAAGAAATGCACCAAGTACATGACCTGCTAAGAATGGTTAACATTGTATTAATAAAGACCCCTCCCACAGGCCACTGTTCCTCAGGCCTGAAGGAAGTGGAGACCCCCCTTTTCTCTAAGAAACTTGGCTGGGGTGCTGTGAACGTGTCCCGGGGGGTCAGTGGGCAGACAAGTCTGAAGCCAGGTGGTTCTCTCCGCTTGGGGGCTGTCGGGCTCTGACTGCCTTGAGGCGGGACATCCACGGGTCACTGGGCTCACCATCTGGGGTGGCTGGGACAAGCCACCTGCCCTCCATGAGGCAGGCCCAGTGAGGACGCAGGGAGGAAAGGGTCTCCTCCATCACCCACTGTGCGGCTCGGCACGAACACACCTTCTGTGCCCAGTTTCCTCGCTCCAAGACGGCGATGACCCCCTAGCCGGCCCGCCCCTTGGAGCTGAGGTTTCTAGAGCTGGAACCAAGCTAGAAGGTGCTTTGCAAAAGACACCAGAGCCCAGAGGAAGCATTTTCCCCAAGATCACACAGCAAAAAGGTTGAAAGGTGGTCTGTTTCAGGCGTTTGCATGACTCATAAGGATTCATTTTGGGGTGAAAGGCCCTGTTGCTAGAACAAGTTTGGGGAAGCCACATGTTCTGCTCAACTGCCTCCCCTCACACCCTGGCCTCCTAGGGAACAGATCATTAAGACCAAAAACAAGGATGAAACCTACACGTTCCAAAGAGCAAAACAGGAAATGGCCTCAGCTAGAGAAGGAGAAAGAAGGGCCCCTTCTGATCTACTCCTACAGACCCCCTACGAACACGTGGGTCCACCAGTAAGGCACCACACCTCGGTAACAACCGCAGCCGGAGAGGAGCCGGGTCTCGCCCTGGGGCTCATGCAGGAGAAATGGCCCACCGCTGTGCTCGGGTTCTGTCTGCGAAGGGAGGCTGCTGCGACCTCGTGACGGAATTCAAGGGACATTGCCACAGTCTCCCGAGCCCGGCCCAGCTCCAAACCCTGGCCAGCCCCTTGCATCCACCCTCCAGCCACTTCTCTGTCTTCGTTTTTTATTTTGAAATCACAGATCACATATCATGTCACCTGTAAATATTTCGGTGTGCAGCTCCAAAAGTTAGGGACATTTAAAAGAATCAGGACCACAGCAACATTGTCATACACACACACATACACGAATAGGTTTTATTTAATTGAATTTTTTTAAATATTAGAGAGATCATGAATAGGGGGAGGGGAAGAAGGAGAAGCAGACCCCCCACCGAGCTTGGGAGGCCAACGCAGGGTTCCATCCCAGGACCCTGGGATCATGACCTGAGCCAAAGGCAGACGCTTCACCTACTGGGCCACCCAGATGCTCCAAGAACAGTTTTTAATACAGAACACTACATTCTCTAGTAATAATAAGCTACCATTGACTCTTTGCAGCCTTCTGGATTCACGTTCTACATCCCTGAAACCACCTGCCAGCCCTCTGTGGTAGTTGGGGGTTCATATGCCCTACCCCAGATTTCCACACTGGCTCCTCTGTGGAATGCCCACAGGTCTGCCCTCTTTTAGTTTACATTTTCCTACAGGTTAAATAAAAACTTTGAACGTATTCTAGATTCACAGCAAGTGATAAAGACAGTATGGAGGGGTCTCTCACAGCCTTTACTCAGTTTCCACCAGGGGCTGCCTCTCACGTCATGACAGGACAGCAGCAAAGCCCGGAAATGGACATTGGTCTGACTCATGCTATAGTTTTATGCCATTTTTGTATGTGTGTAGATTTGTGTAACCGCCGCTGCTACCAAGGTACAGAACCCTTCCATCATCACAAAGATCTCTCTCGTGCTACAGTTGCCCCTGCCCAAGCTCTGGAAACCTCTTAGCGGTCCCCCATCTCTATGATTTGAGAACGAGGTCCATCCAGGTTGTGAGTCTCAATACTCCCTTCCTTTCAACTGCTGAGGAGTCCACGAAAGCAGACGTACGGCAATGCAACCATGCACTTATCAGAGGGCACTGGTTCCCTTGCTTTATTGTTTTCTCCTGAACGTATTTGACAAACAGATTTTGCATTGATTTCTGGGTCTTATTTAGTTTCTGTATGCCATCTGGCAGGTAAGCCCCCTTAATGCTGAGACTTTTGCCTCTTTCGTCCCTTGTTGCATCTCTGGGGCCAGCGGCCGGGCCTGGCCTGCAGTAGGAGCTCAGTAAACGCCTGCAGAGGGAATGTTGCTTGGGGTTTTTAAGATTTTATTTATTTATTTGACAGAGATAGAGAGCACAAGTAAGCAGAGTGGCAGGCAGAGGGAGAAAGAGAAGCAGGCTTCCCACCGAGCAGGGAGCCCAATGAGGAGCTCGATCCCAGGACCCTGGAATCATGACCTGGGCCGAAGGCAGCCACTCAGCCAACTGAGCCACCTAGGCGCCCCATGTAGGCTGGGTATTAAGAGGAAGAGTTTTAGATGTAGGGACCGTAAGTGACCTGCCCAACGTCCTGGAGCCAGTGGGTTGCAGGGCTGGGTCTCACACTAGCAACCTTGGCTCAGAGCCCCAGGCTCGGCCCCACGCCGAGCCCCACTCCGTCTTCTCTCTGGCCAAGCATGGGCAGCGTGGTTCCCGTCTCTGTGTTGCCCTTGGCTTAAAGGACACCGGCAGGGGTTTTCAAAATGGAACTTTACTGACGACCCGCAAAGCCAAAGGGAAATAAACAAGAGAAACGTGAGGACTTACAAAGTGTTGAACTTGGGAAATTTTCTCTCTCTCTTTTTTTTTTTTTTTTTTTTTTTAGGGAGGGTGAAGATTGAATGAGGTAGAGCATAGAAAATGCTTCGGTTAGTGCCTGGGACATCAGGTATACTGAATAAAAGCTGCTCTTTTCCTTCCCTTGCTCCTCATTTCCTAAGTTCCTGAAGCAACGTTAGGTACTGCTGGGTGCAAGAGTATAAAAGGCAATTCATACCCTTAAGGAATTTGTAATCTAACTGGGGAGACAAGGAGGTACAAGGGCTTGGCATGGAGTGAAACACAATAGGAGTGTAAGACACTATTAACACAAAGTATATTAATGCCCGTGTCTGCATTTGTTTCCTATTTCTGCTGCAACAAATTACCACAAACTTGGGAGCTTCAAACAGCACAGGTTTAGGGTCTCTCGTCCTGGAGGGCAGAACCCGAGAGCGACTTGGCAGGGCGGTCAGATGTCCCTGGCAGGTGGGGAAGTCAGTTGGAAGCGGCCGATACTCACAGTGCTTTGGGACCTAGGCTGGCCTGGAGGAGGTTGATAAAAATATTTTTTAAATATAATAATAGGAATGAAAACCATAAAGGACAGTAAGCTTCATATTAGGAGATTGCACCGGACTCTGGTGCTTTGTCTGGGCTACTGGGCTACTCCATTCTACCCGCCCAGCTCCCACATAGCAGGTCAGCAGGTGAGAATTCTACCACTGAACCACCCATGCTCACATAGCAGGTCGGAAGCATGGGGGGGCAGGAGGCCCTTGACGGCAAAGCGACACGGGGAACAGGTCAGGGTGAGTGAATGGCCTATTATCTTGACTGGTAGTTGTGCGACCATATCCGTTAAAACTCACTGCATTGTACACTCACAGTTGGTGAATTTCATTGTATGGGATTATGTGATAATCAAGCCAATGAAAATCATTCCCAGGAGGGCTTCTTCAACAGCCTGACCCTGAAGCCCTTGCTGCCCTCTCTGGTCTACACTGAAGTTCCGGGGAGGGCTCAGTAGCCCCGGAGACCTCTCCCTTTGGCTCTGTAGTCAGTTCTCTTGTCATCCTCCCTTCCGAGTCACTGCAGGAAGGACTTTTAGGGCTCTGGGAACGTGCCCCAATCCCAGGTGTTTAGGGAGAGGAACTGGTCCAATATGAGCCCAAGACATCAGAAGCTCCTTCCACAAGGAGTTGTGCAAAGATGAATAGAGATTTTCAGATAGAACCTGCTGGGCTATTTCAGCATGCATCTGGCAGCTGAACTCGGGGTTCCTGAGGCCAGAGGCCCGACCCAGGGGTCCCTAAGGGACCCAGGGAGCCGCCTCTGCCAGGCACCCCCAGAACAGTCTTGAGACCCAGGTGCAGCTCTGAAGGTGCCGTGACGGCTGCTCGGGGGTCCGGGGAGCCGGAGCGCACCAGCCAGGGGCAGTCAGACCTCGCCCAGAGCTGGTGACCCGGCCATGCCAATGTCCCCTAGCACTGCAGCCCCGGGAAGTCGGGGATCATGGCTGCTGCTGTAACCTGCAAAGAGACGGCCTGTTACAGACGGCCTACGGGACGGCGGCTCTGCCACCCGCCTGCATCACTTTGATCCCAGCACTGCCCTCAGGGATTCGGTGGACAATCCCTGCAGTGGTTTCCTACGGCTCCTTACACAGGCTTAGCGGCTTGAAATGATGCATTTGGTTCTGGAGCTCAGCAGCTGGCCCGGGGTCCTTAGGCTAAAACCAAGGTGTCGGCCCCGTTATGCTCCTTCTGGGGATCCCAGAGGAGAATCTGTTTTCGGGCCTCTTCTAGCTTCTAAAGGCTGCCTGCATTCCTTGGCTTGAGGCCCCTTCCCACATCTCCAAGGCCAGTGATGGCCAGTCAAGTGCTCCTCACAGCACTTTGATACGGACTCTTCTGCCTCCTTTCCATGCTTTTTATTCTTTTTAAAGATTTATTTGAGAGAAAGGGAAAGCGCATGTGTGGGTGGGAGGGGGGCGGGGGGGGAAGGGATGGTATCTCACACAGACCCCCGATGAGCGCAGAGCCCAAAGCAGGGCTGGATCCCATGACCCTGAGATTGTGACTTGAGCTGAAACCAAGAGTTGGGCACTCAACCGACTGAGCCACCCAGGCTCCCCCTCCTCTTCCACTTTTTTAAAAAAGATTTATTTGAGAGAGAGAGCCCAAGCAGGGGGCACAGCAGAGGGAGAGAGAGAGGCAGACTTCCCGCTAAACAGGGAGTGCAATGTGGGGCTTGATCCCAGGACCCCGGGATCATGACTGGTGCTGAAGGCAGATGCTTAACCGACTGAGTGATCCAGGCGTCCCTCCTCCCTCCTCTTCCACCCTTTATTTTCATTTTTTATTTTTTTTTCCTCTTCCACTCTTAAGGACCCTTGAAATTCTCTTGCCTACCTCCTCACCACCAGTAATTCAGAACAGCTTCCCTATTTTAGGGTTAGCTTTAAATCCACCTGGCCACACGATATAACACATGTAGGTTCCAGGGACCTGTCCTGCCTGCCACACTCCCTCAAGGAGCCTGTGCTCTAATGGCAGAGGGAGGCTTATCAACAGCCAAGTTCAACACCACGCGGGTAAGAGCACGTAGGGAGGGCAGCTGACACAGGCAGGCAAGGTATCGCTCCCCAGAGAAGGGTGGCCGGCTGAGGACCCAAATGGCCAGTAGGAGGCACCCGTAGGGCTGTGTGAGCCGGGGCGCAGCACGTGCAAAGGCCGGTAAGTGAGTGGTGAGAGGAGGTAATGGGGAGCTACAGAGGGTTTTGCCCAGGGGGAGACATGATCAGCGCGTGCTCTGGAATGAGCATTCTGTCTGTAGCCCTTGGCCCCTCTTGGAAGCTCACCTTCTCACCGTATACGAAGAGAAAAGCTGGGGGGTGGTCAGCCACAGGGCAGCTGCTTTACACGTGAGACCCCTCCCCGGCTCGCTCGCCCTCGTCTGGGCCCGTGCCCCTCTGCCTCGGGCTCCTGCCTCTTCTCCAAAACCACCCAAATGCTGCAGAGGGGCCTGGTGAGTAAGGCCCCAGGCCTTCAGTCTCCCTCCTCCCCAACAGGAGGCCCTGCGTCCGTAACAGACCCTCCGGGAGGTGGGACACAGAAGGAATGACATCACGGCGGGGGAGGGGTGGACACAGCTTGATACTGGGTCTAACACACGCGCCCATCACCCAAAGATGCCCAGAGTCAGCCCTTCCCAGGCGCTTCCCCAAGCACACACCCCAGGTTCAAGCCTGGTCTGAAGGTTGACCCTTTGCTGGGAGCAGCTTCAGAGCCGACCTACGGCTCCCACCCACTTCCCAAACACTTAGTCACCCAGAAGGTTGATCTTGTTTTCCGACTGGCCACTTTGCCCGCTAGCGCAGTTCAAAAACTTAGCACCTAGACAGGGTCCTGAGTTTCTCAGAACATTCTCTGCCCGGGGGGCGGGGGCGGGGTGTCAGCACCTCCGCCCCAGGGGGTTTTCACCAAATCCCGTCCATAGAAGCCTCCAGAGCTTCTCCCAGACTTCTTGTGCATGACTGGTAATGGACCGCTGACCATTCCCCACGTCCCAGAGAGCGAGCCTCGGGCCAGGGCCACACGTACCTCTAGCTGGAAAGGGGACCTTTTGCAAATGCAAAATTAGAATCATCTGCCCAGACTCCTGGCTCCTGACCAGGCGTCCACGTGATGACGCCGAGCTGCTGCTCTCTGGCCCGGCTGGTTACTCGGACTGGCAGAAACGGGGAAGCTGGTCTCTCCTTAGCTAGTTTGTTAATTTGCTAGTCAGTTCGTCTGCAACATCCCCTCTCCCTCCCGTTCTCTGTTGGAGACCACACTCCACTTGGGGGCAAGCCCTTGGGGTGGGGGTGGGGGAATGCTTATTCATGTCACATTATAGGGGAAAAAGCCCATTGGAGGAGTAAGTTTTCTGTCTTGGCTGCCTTTTTGAGAATGAATTAGAAGAAGGCAGGTTTGGGGAGATCATTTCCCTTCCTCCTGGCGCATCTAGGGGAAGGGGCCCCTCCCCCCTTGGTCAGACACACCCAGCCCCCACCGGTCTTTGAAAAGAGGCATAAATAATCCAGTAGAGGAGTTACATGAGATCATACATGCTCACTCGGACCCACAGAAGGCAGAAGAGAAGGAAAAGAGAAGCCAAGACTAAATGGAACAGATAGAAGAGAGCTAATAAGATGGTAGATTTTAATCCACCCCTGTTTTTTTAAAGCTTTATTTAAATCCCAGTTAACATACAGTGTAATATTAGTTTCAGGTGTATGATATGTTGATCCAACACTTTCATACAACACCTGGTGCTCATCACAACTTCCCACCTTAACCCCCATCACCTGTTTCACCCATCCCCCACCCACCTCCCCTCTGGTGGCCTTCAGTTTGTTCTCTATAGTTAAGAGTCTGTTTCTTGGTTTACCTCTCTCTCTTTTCTCCCTTTGTTCACCTGTTTTCTTTCTTAAATTCCACATGTAGTGAGATCATATGGTGTTTGTCTTTCTCTTACTTCACTTAACATAATACATTCTAGCTCTATCCATGCGGTTGCAAATGGCAAGGTTTCATTCTTTGTGCATTTTCTCCCGGTAGCTGAAAAATCTGTTTGCTTTGAAGACCTCTACTTCCAAGTTTGGGCAAAAGTCAAGTTCACTTTTTTGCAGACTTAGATAAGCTCCATAATATTGGGGGTCTGAGGTTTGGCCTCCCCAACCCCGCCCAGTGTTGTCTTGTATGTAATTTACTTTGAAATATGTTACGGTGTAAACGGTGGAATAATACTTGTGTGGGAATTAATTTCAGCCCACACCTGTGCATACCTAGCTTACTCAGACCCTCATCAGGAATCCACACCCAGTGTGGACAGAGTACTCTAAATACGGGCGCCCATTCTGCACAAAAGGGCTGATTTAGCAACAGGAGGTTAGCAATCATTTTGTACGAGGCAATGAGTGATGCTCAGAGATGTAGTTGGCGAGAAAGAATGGCAACGTTCCTCCTGCTGGGGTTGTGATTAGAAATGCCCGGCATCTGTAGTTAAATGGGAAAATGGCTATCTTTACGGTGTGGAGCCTCTCAATTCACGAGCATGGCATATTGGTATCTTTCATTTCTTTCAGCAAGAATTTTTTAGTTTTAGCGTAGAGGTACTTTACATTTTTTGTTAAGTTTATCCCTAGGTATTTTATGGGTTTTGATGCTATTTTTAAATTTCATTTTCTGTTTGTTGCTAATAGAGGTGGACAATGGATTTCTATACATTGACTTTGTGTCCTGAGACCTTGCTGAATGTATCAGATTTCCTGTGTGTGTGTGTGTGTTGGTTTTTGTTTTTGCTAGATCCCTTTGATTTCTTTTGCCTACAATTCTGTTGTTTCTAAATAGACCGTTTATTTTTCGCCAATCTTTCACTTTTTCCTTTAATACATTGGTTAGAACCTCTAATATGACGTTAATTAGAAGTCCTTTTTTCCTTTTAGGGAGAATGTGTTCAGAATTTCACTCCCAAATGTGTTAGCTGTAGGGTTTTTGTCGATGCTTTACCAGGTTAAGGAAATTCCCTTCTAAAATTTTTTGAGTTTTCATCATGAATTTTTTTCTCCCCTGCATGTTTTGAGATGATCATAGGATTGTTCTTTGTTCTGTTAATGTGTCGAATTACGTGGATAGGTTTTTGGTTGTTGAACTAAACTTATATTCCTGGCATCAACCCCATCAATTCTTTGGGTGACAAATGGGACTTGATGCTTTCACATTGTTTTCAAAATAAGCTGTTAGTTCTCTAGATCTTTCCAAATGTGACAATGTTGAGTTTTACTGGAGTCCGATGCTCCTGGAGAACAGAGATGGTGAAAGGAGTCCCACTCACTAGTTTGAGTTCTGGGAGAATAGCAAAAAACCACCCTTCCCCTTGCAGACTTTGAGGAGCCCCGGGGATGCCCCTCCCCCTATGTGTTTGTCTGTGACCAGGCCTGACACAGGCCCTCCAAATTCCCATCCTTTGCCTCATAAAGGATTAGCCAAACAGCCAATCCCCACTGATCCTTCCAAGCAAAGTGCTTGCTAACCGAACTTTGGCTCAGTTTCCCTCCTTACGTCGGGACCCTGAACTGCCGTCCATCTTCAGCTTGGGCCAACACACAGCCCATTCGGAGAACAGGTTGGCCTCAGGGTAAGGTGTTCTCTTCTAGAAAGACCTGGGTGTGGGGAAGTAGGATGTGAGGATCTTTGTTCCCTCCTCTCCGTAAAGCGCACCCCTTTTGGCCTGACCCCGAGACCCTGCAGATCTGAGGGTCAGAGCGTCCTGGCTCCTGCAGCAGCTCCACCCACTGCTGCGGTAGCTTCTTTCGAATAAAAGCCTCTCCTCACGGAAGCCAGGTTTGTTTTTCGTTTGATACTTGCTTCCAAAGTCAAGTCTACAAGACAAAGCACATTCAGCGAAGTCTGGCTTTTCTATCTTCCCCTCACCCTATCCCCTGTTGGCCATCTCTCCCTACAGGCAACCTGATCTTTTTTCAGTTTTGGCTTTTTTTTTTTTTAAAGATTTTAGTTATTTGAGAGAGAGAGAGAGTGTCAAGCGGAGCGGCAGACAGAGCGATTTTTTCCCCAGTTTTGGCTTATCCTCTTTTAAGATTTTTAGTTAGAGAGAGGGAGAGAGCGCAAGCCCGAGGGGAGCGGCAGGCAGAGGGAGAAGCAGGGTCCCACTGAGCAGGGAGCCCGACGTGGGCCTTGACCCCAGGACTCCGGGATCATGAGCCAAAGGCAGACACTTCACCAACTCAGCCCCCCAGGCGCCCCTCACCTTTAAAAGTGCTCTGCCATGGGCTTATATACCATCGTGTCCTTGCTCCCATTTTTAAAGATCAAAGGCGGCCAACAATACACACCATTTCCTGTTTACAGGTAAGAGCCTCACCACCTGCACCTCTGCGGTCCTCCAGCGCAAAGCGGCGGGCCAGGAGCACAATGAGATTTCCAGGAGGTGAAAGCACTTTGTCCATCAGCCCGAGCGCGTGTCTGAATCACCTGCAGGCCTGTTACCAGCTCCCGGAGCGCCCGATCAGATTCGGGCTGGAGGCTGAGAATGACCATCTCACCAAACCCCTGGGGTGGTGGCCGTTGCCGGTCCAGGGGTCAGATTTTGAGAACCGCTACTATGAACGCCCCTCAAGGGCGGCACAAATGGGAGTATGAATAAGACACGTCTACTTCTGAATGCAGCGCCCAAAGGGACAGCTATGGGAACGTAGGTCCTGCTTGGGCTGCAGACCGTGGCCTGACCTGAGGGCATAGGCTTCTCTTCTCGAAGGGTAGTTAGTCCTGGGACCAGCAGCTTCTCCTGGGAGCTCATCAGAAATGCAGACCCAGACTCAGACCTCCTGCGTCAGGATCCGTACCTTCTCACCCTGCCCAGGTGAGCCTGTGCTCCTAGAAGTGTGAGAGGCCCTGTGCCTCGTGGTTCATGGGCCGGTGGTGACCAGTGTCCCCGGGATACGAGGTCTGGGAGGGCAGGGACTTTGTCCGATTTTGTTCTGGGTGCCATGGATAAAGTAGGAGTTCAACAGACACCTGGTGAATGAGTAGGGGAGAGAACTCAGCCTCTAGCCACCTGAACGGGCCTCTTCCCTGCTGTTCCCCCTCCCCCCCAAGGCTGTGGAGCAAGGCCCCTGACAGCTGCCCGAGGCTGGCAGTGAGGTGGGGCCAGGAGTCCCAGCCAGCCGCACTTTAAGTGCCTGTTCCTAAGGCCTCAACTTTCGTCCTCACGGTCTCCAGGGAGGGCAGTTAGATCCTGACATCCCACGGATGCCCCTCCTGGAGGGATCGTAGCCTGAGGCTCCTTGATGCCCTGGGGATGCCCACTTTGGACCTTTCCTGGAAATGAATTAGTTGGAGACCACTTTGGTGCCCCCCCCTTACTAAATCCACAGCTGCCTGCAGCGAGAGGAGGGAAGGGGCCAGAGAGGTTGGAGGAGGTGAGGGAAGGGCGCCACCTGCCCCGTCTGCCGGGCAGAGGGGTGTAAATGGTGGGTGGGCTGGTGCTATGGGGCTGGAATTTCTCAGGTCGTATGTCCCAGGAGGATGGTGGTTTCTGCCTGCCGGGGAGGCTGGCTCAGGCAGCGGAGGATTCTGGAAGGGTGGAAGAAGGTCCCAGAGAGAGCTCCCTGTGATGGGACCCCTGGGTCAGAGGCTCGGAGCTCACCATTCCCCCCAGTGAACTTTCTCTCGTGGTCAGAGGGAGGTCTGGGAGGGCTTTGGGTGGCGCTGAACCGCAAAGCGTTAAGCAAGACGCTGGGGCGGTAGGTGCTGACCTCCTGGGGTGACGGCCATGTGCAGAGAGGAAGAAATGCAATGCCATTTTCATTAAGGAATTTATTTCTCTTAAAAACAACAACAGTGGTTCGATCTAGATACGGCAGCACAGTGGCCTATTAGACGGAACGTACAAAGGTTCAGACCAGCAGAACAAAGCTGTTATCAGGAATGACCTCCAAATGCAACTATTTTCTTTCAGCATCAATG
This sequence comes from Ailurus styani, assembly GCA_002007465.1. Lineage (NCBI taxonomy): Eukaryota > Metazoa > Chordata > Mammalia > Carnivora > Ailuridae > Ailurus > Ailurus styani. The sequence continues at coordinate 11,255,351 of LNAC01000001.1, forward strand.
TAAAAATTTCCCTGAAAAAAAAAAAGAAACCTTTGGATACTAGAAGGGTTATTATTTTAACACTACCAACAGCCACGAAGCTCTTCTACTTGAGAACGTTTGCTTTTGATCTATTACAAACATGACTTATTGATGGCCTGGAGAAAGACATCTAGATTCTTCTTTTAGGAAACATCTTTCCATCCCGGGGAGAGCTAGCTCTTCAAGTGTTTGAACCACTGTCCCCAGCACAAGACCAGCAGAGAACCTGGCCCGCTCGGAGCAGCTCTAACCCGCACCCCCGGCCTCCCAACGCCAGCGGTGAGGGGCCTCTGGGGGCGAGGCTGCCCTGTCCCTGGTCCCGTGTGACAGAAAGAAGTGAGCTCTCTGCTGGTCGTGACTCAGCTCTGTTGCTTCAAAACGCCCAGTGAGGTCACACTCCCTGTCTTTCTAAACAGAGGCTGCGAAGTTCGGAGGTCTTGTCTCAGACAGTGGGGCCGGGAGGACGGGAGACCACGCAAGGGGTTGTCCTTGCAAGGAGCAGGTGCTCGCACGGACCTGCGAGCGTGCAGCAGCCCACGAGGAGGGCTGATGTCCCCCGAGTGGTGCTTCCTCTTCATCTGGGGTACAGCGGGGCGTGGGGAGGCTCCCGGTTGTCTGTGCCGCCGCCGGTCCCGTTGGCCAGGCCTGGGATGCCGGGCGCAGGGGCGCCGCGGTGCTCCCTCCGAAGTGAGGTCTGGGTCAGCGGCCCACTCGGGGGAGTCGGAGGGAAGCCGGTGCCCCGAGCCTTCCAGGAAGGGACGGGGTGCGGAAGAGTGACGAGGGGCTTCGACAGCGGGCTGGGCTCCTGGGGAGGCGTGGAGACCCTGGCGGCTCCGAGGGCATGCCCTCCGCGTCTCGGGGTGCCCTGCGCTCGGCCTGTCGTGCCTTTGATGCCAAGGTGGCATCTGCACGTGTCCCCAGAACTGGTGCGTCGCGGCGGGCTACCTGTCAGGTGTGCATAAAGCCCAGGTACCCTGCTTGGCCCTTCAGCCCGAGGATTTGCTAAGAGCAGCGTGTTTCAGGGAACAAGCCCTCCCCGGGGCTTCAGGAGACACAGCGACACTTGGCAACCGTGCGAGTGAGCGGCCCTTGGAAGCGCGCGGTTTCCATGACGCTCCCGGCCTAGAAGAGTCGAGACTGGGCGACACGGGATGTGGTGGCCTTGCCCGCGAAGGCGGGGCTCGGGCATCGGTGACACTGTGGGTGACCTTATGGGAGGCCCCCCTTCCCGAGGGGGCTCGATAAACATTTGTCGGTCGTGGTGCTCGTGGTAGGGATCTCCCCTGTCCCTCTGGGGACAGCAGCTTGTCTCCTGAAAAGTGCAAGCAGAGATGCTTCTGCAGGGCCCTGCGTCTCCCCTCAAAGGCACAAGGTCAGCGAACGTCCGTGAGGGCAATGTCACACTTGGAAAAAGAGAGGCCCTTCTGTGAAGAGCTCCAATGTTGGGAAAAAAAGGATCCATTCACTGCGCAAACACGCCTCATCCCAGACAAGGGGGTGGGAGAAAGGTGGGGTTTGTTTTATTCCTAATGTTAAAATACCTCTGAAAAATGCAGCTGTAGAAAACAAGTTGGAGGAGAAGCTGGGGGAGGAGCAGGACCTTCGGGGACTCGGGGACTGGGGGGCTTGGTGGAAACGAGGGCTGATTTTCGGGCCTTGTTTTAAATAGTGACTTCCCCTCGCTCGTAGGAAGGAAGGGCCAGAAGGAACGGGAGGGCGCCGCGAGGCATGGCTCTGGCACCCAAGCCCGGGAGCCCGCGGTGGGGACAGGCTGCAAAGGCAAAGGAAGACTCCAGTCATTTGAAGAGGCCCACGAAGGCCTGTGCGTTAGCCTAGTTCGGGCTCAGGGATGCAGGACTCGCGGGGCAGCCTCCTGTTCTCCCTCTTGCTCCCTGAGGATTCTGTGCGGCCCGTGACCGCTGTGGGGCCCGGAGGCGGGAAGAGACGGCTTCTCAACACCGGTCCGCCGGGAAGCGTGGAGCTGCTGTGAGTTGGGCAAAAGGAAGGAGGGAGGGTGGGAGCTTGGGCTGGTGACCGTCCCAGGAAGATGACTATCCTTTCCATTAAGAAAGGAGCGTCAGCAGGGGCTTGAGGGTCTCAAAATACTGGTCAAGGAGCTTTCTGCTTCCTTGGCAGGAGCGGAGTATGGCTGTATTCAGCTCGTACGCAGCCCAGGGAAGGTAACAGAAGCAGCCTGGGGAGGCCGCAGCTGGCGCAGAAAGCAATGCCGCACGTTGGAAGGATCCCCGGGGAGCCCAACTGTTGTTTCTCTGCCATTTGTTTGTCAAGTGACCTAGAACGCTCGGTCCCAAAGGCCGCCCCTCTCCGGCGGGTCGTCCAAGACCCAGCGGCCGTGTGCGGGAGGAGCACGGACCCTGGACAGGAGGCCGCCAGGCCCGCCGCGCCCTCCTCCCTCCAAGCTCACGTCCAAGCGGCCCTGGTCACAGAAAGAAATCCTTCTGGGAGAGTCACGTCCACAGCCGCGCTGAAGCTAAGGCAGCAGTGCCCTTCCTTGAGGGTGTGTTAGAATGTTCTGGAGAGCTTCTTAAAGATGCAGATTCCTGGGCCCTACTCCCAGAGACTGCATTCCATAGGTTTGGGGTGGAGCCCAGGAATCTGCATTTTGACCGGAGCCGCCAGTGCAGGTGGCACAGGACCCACCATGACAGGAATCCAGTGACTGCCGAGTGGCCGAGACCAGCGCTGAGTGCGGCTGACTCGGCCGCCGGGGACCCAGACAGGCAGGGGAGCAAGGGTGTCAACCACTCCCCCTGTTCTGGGGTGGGGGGAGGCGAGAGTGGATTTACTCCTTGTCACCTTGTGGAGGCAACAGGAGGTGGCCGGTGGCTCCTTGGTGCTGGATGGCCATGTTCAAAGGGCCTGGGGACTGCTTTCGGAAGACCCTGGTCTGGGAAAGGGGGGCTACTTGTGCCTGAAGTCTTGAGATGCCGTGTTAGAGCTCGCTTTTGTCCCACCTCTCCTGAGAAGTGACAGTGAGTTTGGGCTTCCGTGGTGTCCTGGCCCTCTCCTCAGCCATGCCATCGCTTGGAGAGCCAGCCCCACCCATGCCACCTGGACCAGGGGCTCTGCGGGGCTTCGTGAAGCCAATCAGACCCTGTGACCCCATAAACGTAGGGTATGTGCCTGGAGTCCCTGGGCAAGCCTCACCCCCACCCCCGGGGACTCAGTCAGAAGGACTCCACTGACCCCCGCTCCCTGATGCCTCCTCGGGCCACCGGATTCGGGAGAGCCGGGCTTCCATGACTACTCCGTATCATCGTGATGCGTCCCTTAAAAAAACAGAATAAGACAAAAATCCCCAAATGCAAGCCTCTTGAAAACACAGGGGCTTGAGCTGTCAGAAGCTGCTTAGAAAGGAAGAGGCCCAGCACTGTGTACCGGCCGCCTTCCAGAAGGAAGAGGAGGCCAAGGCCGAAGCCGCACGGACACCGCGTGCCTCCGAAGGAAACACGAGCGTTGGCCCCAGCTGCACGGACACCACGTGCCTCCGAAGGAAACACGAGCGTTGGCCCCAGCTGACTCCCGAGACCCCACGGAGGACGTTCTGACGGGGGCTGAAGTCCCGAGTGCGTCTGGAGCACCTGATTCAGGTTGTTACAAGCCAACAGCATGGTGACATCGATGTGAGGGAAAGGTTACAGAGATGGATACAACCGATCCTTTAAAGGTGGAATGTGAATCATTTTCTACATTTAATAAAAACATTTTCTCATTTGAGGCTCTGGAAGTCTTGAGTCACATTTTTTTTTGTAAACCGCCCCCCACCCGTCCGCCTGCTCTAAAATGTCTTAAAACACATAGCTGAACAGTGGCTGCACAGAAAATATACACCCTCCAAGTCTGACGTTCATTTAAATACAAATATACAAAATGTAAACTGAGACGATAGAGAAATGTACAAAACTTTTCTTTAAAAATAATAAAGACAAAATTCAGTTCTAGGTATGACGCTATCAAACTACGTGCAAGTTGTCGTATCCAACTGGATTTCTATTGCAATGTTCCACATCGGCTTGAGGGCCACCTCTGGAGACAGACCTGAGTGGAAATCTCTTTGAGAAACCTGGAGGCTCTGCGTCGAGGAGGTGGACGGCCTCCTTCCCCGGCTCCTGGAGAGCTCCCCCCGCCCGTCCACAAGTTCTGCTTCGAAGGACAAGGGTCTAGCTGGTCCCACCGCAGACTTCAAGGCCAGAGCTCCAACTAGCTGCTTCCGGTGGAGTTTGAACTGACATGGTTTGAATTTATGTGGTGGTTAAAACTGGTCTTGGGATTGGGTGAACTCTTGGAATTGTTTTGATGCTGGAGGGGGAGAGGAAGGAGAGAGAGAGAGAGAGAGAGAGAGAGAGAGAGAGAGAGACAGAGTCAGTCCTGGCGGATGTGTAGGAGCCTGTAAATCTGAAAACAGGGCCATGGTCAGGGGCTGCTGCCTTCTTCCACTGCAAACCCAAAGCCAGGGGCCACCCCTTGGGGCGGGGGGACAGCTATGGGATTAAGAGGACCCCAAGGCAGGGAGGGGGTGGCCCCTCCTAGCATATCTATAGGGTTCCTAACTATAGGCCCAGGGTCTGAAACCTGTCGCTCAGCTGCATGACCTTGGGCAAGTTATTAAATCTCTTGGCTGCCTGGCGTGCCCTGTGGGACAAGAGCCACTTCTGTACCGGGGGCGGGGGGGAGGGGCGCAGCACACGGTGCAGGGAGGCTGTGCGGAGAGGGCTCAGCGAACACCGGACCCAAGAACCAGGAGTGTGGGTTCTTACGGACGTCCCCGTCACTCAGTCCCTCTGCCGGCTCTGGGCGCTGCTCTCTCAGGAGGGCCCACGGAGGCTGGGACAGGTCAGGGCCAGATCTGAACCCCGGGTCTGTGAGCCTCCGCAGCAGGTACGTGCTAGGGACTCAGCCGTGAGGAAGGAGACAGGTCCTTTCTTTGGGGAGCTTCAATTTTACTTGGCGGAGGCATTTACAAGTTATATTTTTATAGTATACAATCAGGAGTCTGTTTTGGAACGGGATGTGAAACTCCCATGAAGCTTTCAGGCCAAACCCCAAACTTGCCTTCAGTCTGCCTTTTCTCTCCATGTGCCCGATCCGTTGTCCCTGCCGTTATCCCCAGATCCTTCGTAGGGGCTCACCTGCCATGTGACCTGGGGCGAGTTCCTTGAGCCCCTCAGCCTCAGAGTCCCTATCTGTGAAGTGGGGTAACGGGAGCCCATCCTGGGCTCACACTGCGCTAGGACGCCCGAAGGGATCCCAGTCTGGCCTGCCGGTGCATCTCAAACCCCGAGGAAACCACCCTGCACATGGGAGGCACTCGCTGCATACTGGCTGGCTGACTGAACAGTTGAGTTGAGGCCCAGGCTTTTGTGGAGAGGAAGTAAGAGAAGCCCTCAAAAAGCACTTGGTGCAGAGCTAGGTCCGCAGCGGAGCGCCATCAACAGTCACCCCATCCTGTATGAGGGTGGGGGTGGGGGAGCTGGGGGCCTGGGGACCGGAGCCGCACTGCCTCCCCTCCTTCATCCTCCTGGGGGGAGGGGAATGTAAATAACGGCGCCTCCCAGGCTGTGGGATGGACACACTGGGGCCAAGCCTTCCTCAAGGGCCAGGCCAGGAGGGGGCGCTGCTCTGGCCGCCTTGGGCAAGGGGGATGAGGCGAGGGCCTCAGTGGGCTCTCACAGGCCTGCGGGGACATTTCTTCCACCGGCCCACGCCGAACCCTCGATCCGGGGACAGGCTCTGAGGGGGAATGCCTTTTCCCAAGGGCCGAAGTCTCCTGGGGCTGCCAGCTGGAGGCCACCGCATCCAACCTGGGGGGTCCCGGTGGGATCCCCCCTGTTCTGCCTGCTCGTTGTCACGTTCACTCATTACCTACAGAACTCGAGTCTTTACAAGGGCCATACGGGGTGGTCAGTTCTCTGTCGGGGAGATTTCGGCCCCAGAGGACACGGGGTCAGGTCTGGAGGCTTTCGGATCAGTGCAGTCGGGGCGGGGGGCGGGGCGGGCACTACTGGCCCCTGGTGGGTAGAGGCCACAGAGGCAGCGGGCATCCTCCGGCGCACGAGGCAGCCCCGCGACAGAGAATGCAGCCCGGACGTCCGCAGCGCCGAGGCCGAGGCCCCCTGACGAATGGTGAGCTTTGGGCTGGCCCTGGCCCTTGCACCCCGCGGGTCCCCGCACCTGGAGGCTCGGGCTAGGATGGGTGCTCGTCCGTCAGGGCTGCCGTGGAACCCGCTCTCCCGCGCCCCACACGCAGGGACAAGGCCGCAGGTCCCGTGTCCGGGAGGCACCGGGGCCCAGGGCGTCCAAGGGCGAATGGCAGGCCGGCCGGGCGCAGAGGGGCTCCCCTCACCTGACGCTTGAAGATTCTCTGCAGCAGCCCTTTCTTGGGCGGCTCCGGAGGGTGACTTCTGTTCAGGTCCGGTGAGAGGGTACCGTTAGGTCCGAACACGTTCAGCTCCTTGAAGCACTCGGTTTCTATCATCTGGGGAAGCAGGCGATGGTGGCACGAGGGCCACGTTAGTCATCCAGGCTGGACAGGAGTCCCGGCGGCCGCCACCGGCCCTGAGCCGCTCCCAATAGCCCCCCCACCCGCCCCGCATCCTTCGGGGGTCCAGGCCCAGACGGCTCCCCGCCTGCCCCCTGCCGGCCTCCCCCAGCTGCCTCCCGGGGGG
>LNAC01000001.1:11262391-11305806 GCA_002007465.1 Ailurus styani
CCCCCCCGGGGGGGGGGGGTGTGTGCTCATCGTCCAGCCGCCACACCTCATCGGCCTCTTCAACCCCCCCAAGCCCGGGTCACCCCACATGCTCTGCGCCCTTCCCCTTGTGGGGCCCCCTCCCCTGGCCCACCCCGTCCATGCCATGGAAGCAGCGCGGGCTTCCCTCAGCTCCAGCCACGGCCCCCGCGCCTCTGTCCCCCCAGCCAGCCCGCCAGACGGCCACGTCCATGCCGCCTCCTGTCCCTCTTGTGACGCCCACGCCAAGGGCGCCCTGGTCCGGGCCTCGTCCCCCCGACCCAATGGCCCCCTTCAGGCTGCAGGCGGCCACGGCCCTGCTCACCTCGCTCTGCCAGGGGATGGGCACGGAGCCCGTGGAGAACTTGGAGTAGAAGTCGTCGTCTGTGTGGTCCAGGTTGACGCCCTTCACGGTGGAGAACTGCTCGATGTCTAGCACGTCCTTGCAGTACACGGCACGCGGCTGCGGGCACAGCGCTCGGTCACACGGCGCCCCCGGCCCGGGGTTCTGATGGGGGGCTCCCGGGACCCGGGCTGCTCTCTCTCACACATCTGCCAGGGGCTCCTTCCCGCCGTCGCCCTCATGCCGCAGCTGGTCACGTCCTCACCAGGCGGGGGTCACCCGGCGGTGACGAACGCCCTCTCTGACCTCACGTTCCTCCGCGGATGCCCACGGCCCCGGCAGATTGTCTCCCCAGAGCCCACAGGATCAGGCTTTCCAGGCATCTCCATGGGAATGAGGGCGGCCACCGCTGGGGCCTCTGGGCCATCCTCCACAGGGAGAAGGCATCTGGGGGGCCGGGGCCAGGGAGCCACGCGGCCCGGGGAGGACCTCCTGGCCCTTCTCACACCGCTGGGCACCCGGGCTCTGCCTCCGGACAGGCCTGGGCTGGGCTCCCAGCTGTGGTGCTCAGGAACTCCGGGGAAGTCACACAGCCCCTGTGGGCCTCCGTCTCCTCCCCCGAAAGTGGGGACAGCGGAAGCACGTACGCGCGAGGCTGAGGTCAGGGGCTGCCACGGAGCCGGGCCCCAGAACCGCGAGCTGCGGCTGCGCCAGCGCGAATGCCCGCTCTTCTCCCTCGCCCCCTGGCCCTGTCCTCCCGGAGCGCAAGGATTCGCTAAGTCAAGGTCGTGAGTGGGTGCACAGTGAGTGGGCTGGGGGGGCTACTCACGTCTGGGATGAAGGGAGGGTCCAACATCCCAGCTTCTAAGCGCTTGAAATTCATGTTCCTGAAGAAGGGGTGTCTCTTGACCTCCGCGGCCCCCTCCTCCTGGCAGCCCAGTCTCTGCTTTGCATCTTTGGTGAGCAGCTGTGACAAGAGAGGTGATGCCTGGTGGGCCTTTCCTCCTGCTGAAGGCCACAGGGGGCTTGGGGCTTCAGGCACTATGGCCATGCCTTTCACAAGTGTCCCTCGTCCAGCCTCTGCAGTGCCCCTGCCACCCGCAGGCACCCAACGGACACGGCCTCAGCTCGGGCCTTGCTTCAGGGTGGTCTCGAACTCGTGCCGGGCTCAGGACAGCAGGAGTCCCGTCTGCCCTCCCCAAGGTGCCATGCCCGTCCTGCGGGCCTCCCTCATTCGTTTACTCAACTCCGAAGTACTCTATAGGCGTGTACCTGGTTGGCACAAACCACTGTGCAAGAGGGAGGCAGGGCACCCATCAGGACAAGACAGGTACGACACCATGGTGACAGGGGAACACAACCTGGGTGCCAGCCTGGGGGGTGCCGGGAGGCTTCCCAGGGAAAGGGTGTTTGCAACAGGCTTTCCAGAGCAGGGAGGTGGGGGAGGCATCAGGTGGAGAGTCTGCGCTAGCAAGAGAGACCTGCGGGGCAGGCTTGGGGAACAGTGGTCTTTGAATCTGGGTGAAGGATGAGGATGTGGGGGGTGGCTCAGGGTGAAGGGGATGTGCTGGGGAGACTGCTGGAAGGTCTTGAAGGCCAGATCAAGGGGATTCTGATCTGGAGGTAGTAGGGAGCCATGGATGGTTAGGGTAGAAGAGTGTCCTCATCAGAACCAAGAGGTGGGAAGGTTCAGAGGAGAGGAGGAGGCTACAGAAGCAGCCAGGCCAGAGGCCTAAAGGTGTGAATGAGGCCGGAAAGCGGGGGAGGCTGGGAGAAGGGCAAGGAGGGGCAGGCTGTGAAGCTGGAGGACCATCAGCTGACCGCCAGGCATCAACCGCCCACCCCCACCCCTGCAGTCCAGGTGTCCTCACCTGTGCTTCTCTCTTCCCCTGCCCCACCAGGCACTGCACCTGGTATGCTATTGGAATCTCTTGCTGGCTTTGAGACCAGAATCAAGGTGGATGGCCTGCACCCCAGAGGGAGTCCAGCCCTTTCTTCCTTCAATACCCTGGCACCCTCTGTGTGCTTTCCTTCCACGTGCATTTGCTGCCAGTCGTGTGGGTGGGGTTGCAATGGACAGCTAGTGGGCAGGTGGGCTCCTGGGGCTCACGGTCTGGAGGGGGAGGCTTGCAGGAGCAATTCCCCTTCAAAGGAATCAAAGGTGGCACCAGGGCAAGCACTAGGCCACAGCCTAGAAAGGACTGAGCCCTGAGATTCGCTGTCAGCTGTGGCCCAGCGACTACCCAGGCCAGTTCTGCTGAGCGAGCTGGTGGCCCAGGGCCTCAGCTTCTCTTCACCAGGGCTTCTGCCTTTCCACAAAGGCTCCAGGAACCGGCTCTGCTGGGTTCTGAGAAATCCCAAAGAGGCAAGGCTCCACGGGTAGAGGGTGGGCCTCCCAGCTGTAGACCCCAGAGCCCGCAGGGGCCAGCCAGCCAGAAGACATAAACAAGGACAATAAAGGCCAAGTGGGATGGGTGGGCTATGCCAGGCTACCCATCATTTCCTGCCAGGGCCAGGGCTAAAAATCCAGGGTTTTATGTGAAATCTCTCTAATTTTCAATCTTGGCAATGAACCCACCATTCACCTCTTTCTACAACACCGTGCAGGCTAAAACATCCACCAACATGCTGCTTCTTGGCAGCTCTGATATTGAGTGATGCCGGAAGGAGCCAGAGGGAGAGGTGGTGGGAGCTGGGCAAGTGGCGCAGGCCAGGTGGGCTTCCTGGAGGAGGAGAAGGGATGGGCTGGGGGGCCAGTGAGGCTGAGGTGGCTGGGGGGCCAGTGCGGGGACTCAGCAGGGACCTACCGGAGGTGGGGCTGAGGTCTGGGCCTAGGGACTGGACCAGGGGCCAGGGCAGAGACACATGTGAATTTCTGGACATCAGCGGCAGTGGAGAGGGTCTTGTGGCTGCCAAGATGGAATCGGGGGAGGAGCTGGCAGCCAGGGACCAGCTTCGTTGCTGTTTGTGGAGTGGCCTTCTTAGGCAGGGACGGAGCTGCCAGAGTCTAGAACCTTAAACAGGGGCACCCCGAGTGGTTTCCTCAGAGGCAGGCCCTGCTGTGTCCTGAGCTGGCGGCTCTTGGAGGGGACAGGGCCAGCCTGGTTGTCAGGCTGGGGTGAGGGGTGCCAGGAAGCCCCAAGGCTAGAATCCTAAGGCCTGATGGTCACTTGTAAGAAGATGAAGCAAGGCCAGAGGCCTCTGTCAGTACTTCCAGCAGAGAAAGAAGAGGGGACACTGGTTTGACACTTGACACCCCTGGTCCAGAGCCTGAGGCTCAGCTCGCCGCCTTTCCCGTGGTGGCCACCAGGGGGAAGCAGAGGGCCAGCAGTGTCCCTGATCCTGGAGCCCCAAAGCCGGGCACCAAGGATGACAGCGGGCAGGGAGGGGGCCCCTCTCCGCCTCTCTGTCCTCAATTCGTGTCCCATGTCCTGCTGGGGCTGCTCTGCTTCTCTGGGTCCCCACCCCTGACCTGGGACATTTGGTGATGCTCTGACCACGGCGGACGACTTCCCTCTTCCCTCCTTCGCCCGGTTTGGTCCCACTGGACAGACACCTTGCCTCCATAACCAAGTATTCTTGGCAGCCCCCCAACCCCAGTTTTCAAACATCCTTAGGACCCCAAATTTCCACCTTCTGCCTCACTCCTCCCGCCCCCTCCCCAACTCTGGCTGTCGCGACTCCCTGGATGTCTGGGAGGCCTACGTGTGCGGGCGAGGGTCAGGCTGTGGGCCAGCCCACGGCATGTGGTTTGGGTGCATGTTTGCACGCGCACACACCCTCCCTCCTTCAGGATCTCCCACACACGTAAGTGGCAGATCTATGGCTCCTCCCTTTTGGAAATGGTCAAACGCTAGCTCTTGCCCCAAATCCTTCTTCCCACGGCTCTGTGACATCAGACCGAAGCTGGTAGGAGGAAGTGGCCAAGCAGCAGGTGGACGGCTCCAGGAGAGAGGCCTCCTCAGGGTGGGGAGCTATGCCATGTGGCTCCTGGGCCACTAACAGAGCAGCCTCGGCTTTTCTGGAAGCAGAAGCTTTGCTACTTTAATCAGCTCCTCTGGCCTACTCTTCTCTACACCCCAGCCTCGTGGTTTATGTCCATGAGTCAGAGAGGCGGCAGGGAAGGCAGACTCCAGCCTCAGCCCTGCTCGTCTGCTGTTCCCGGGGCAGGAGTGCCCCAGGGAGAGGAAGTCTGTGGGCTCACAGGTCCCCAGAGCTCAGGCCGTCCTGTCCCCACGTGGCCGGCCCTGGAGGGCAGCGGCTTGCGGTGGGGGTACAGCACCCCGGGCCCGGCGTCAGAGGTAGGAAGACCCCAAGCAGACATAGGCGGAACTTGGGAGCCTGAGAGCCAGGTGAGAATGGGATCTGGCCACCCCCCCGCCCCCAAAGCCTCTGGCCAGGGGTGGGCCCACCCGTGCTGAGGGGAAGGGCGGCAGGCCAGGGGCGGACTCACTCCCAGCTTCGCTTCTGATGGCTCCTATCACTGCTTCCTCTATCCCGGGCCCTGCAATCTGGCCCTGCCCGCCCACCCTGCCTGAATGTCACTCTCCACCCGCGCCCTCCCCGTGGAGGAAAACTCTGTGGCAAGATGTTCAAAAACTGAAAACATCACCACCCCATGACCTGTGCTGCACCTGCGGGCCTTAGCCAGCACCTGGGGACCCAGAGGTTGAGGCAGGGGGCCAAGGTCAAGGGTAGGGGATACCCCAAGATCCCTTTGTGTCTTGGGGAATCAGTTGGAATCACCTCCTTTCTCCTCCATGCTGATCTCCCCCAACAAAGCTGGATGGGGGTGACTCGTGAAGTTCCCCTCAGCCCCCTTCCCTTGCTGTGGAGCCTCTTTGCCCCGGTCCAAAACGAGGACTGCTCACTCCTCTGCCCTAGGGGCTTCCCGACTCGTGCCCTCGTGCGCTCTGACCCTGCCTGCTTCAGCCCTGTTTGCTGCTCTCGGCTGGGGGCAGGAGGGGAGAGGCCACTAGACACCCGGCCCAAGGGGTGCGACTGGCTCACCAGGAGCTCACCATTTTGCAGATGGACTTGGCCTCCTCCGAGAACTTCTGGGAGTACACCTCCTCCGTCTCCAGGACCCGGCGGTCCACTTCCTCCCGCTTCACCTTCTCTTTGCGGCCCCGGAATGGTGACTGGCCCTCGATCATCTCGTAGATGAGGCAGCCCAGACCCCAGTAGTCGGGGCTCAGGCCATATCTCTGGTTGTTCAGGACCTCTGGAGCTGCAGGCAGAGGAGCAGAGCCAGGAGAGGTAAGAGATAGCAGGTGGCGGGACAGAGCTGGGGCACACGGGGCCTGGGTTGCCACTCAGACTGACAGAGCCTCGGGCCATCCTGCACCCAGCAGGGATGGAGCTGCTCATAGAAGGCCTGAAGCTTCATGGCAGGGACACACTCCCCCCTGCTGACTCCTACTCACCAAGTGCCATAAACACCACCTCCTCCAAGGAGCCCGCCCTGCCTGCTCTCCTCTGTGCTCCTGAAGGGCTCGGATTGTGGCTTTAGAAGCCTGACCACAGTGGACGGAAATGTCCGTCCCACGAGAATCTGAGCTGCCTTATTCACTGCTGTGTCCCAGTAAGGGGTGGGACACCTGACACGGAGTAGGTGCCATGGCCATATTTATTTACAGGAACGAAGGTGTGTCCACCCAAAGTAAAGATGATTTTAAGTTTACCTGGAATTGAAACTGCCTCTCACTATGGCTTCCCTACTACTTTGATAAAATGATTCTAGATTCACCACTCAAGTGCGAAACAGATAAGCTTCGTGTCATCAGGCAGCTCATAGACACGGAGAGGCAGATGCCTCCACACGTGCCCGTGAGCGTACACCAGAGGGCCTGCAGACGGACCAGGCAGCGCCCCGTGCGAGAGGAGACAGACACACGTGTCCACAAACACGCACAGATCGCTCTGTCATCTGTCCAGCCACCCACCCATCCATCGGCATCGGCGGGGGACACACACAGCCACGTATACGGAGGTGCACCCCCCACGGGCTCCCAAATGACACGCAGTCTGAAAAGGATCTTCCAGCAGCAGAGACAACATACAGAATCGGGTGCAGGGGATGACATCCCCAGCTCCCAGAGCTTTCTGGAGCCCCCACTTCCTGGGGTGAGTGGGCGTATGTGTGTGAGGCACCATGTGAGAAGGAAGCCCAGGGATGTCCTTCACTGGGAGTGGGGATTCCAGAGGATGAGAGGGAGCTCCGGGTCTCTTCCCTGCAGCTCTCAGGACGATGGTCCTGGAGGAGGCGTGTGAGGTGAGGGGTTGGGGGCAGGGCGGGGAGCCTAAGGCTGGTCTCTACTTAGCATCTTGCTTGGTGACACAGCAGGTGGTGCACTCCTTTCTGGGCCTTTCGGAGTGACCCCCTTCCTCTCAGGGGCCTCTCTGAGAGGCTGCCTGCCAGCTCCCCAGCCCACTACCTTGAGATCAGCCTCCCCTGAGCAGCACCGTCCTACCACACTGAAGCGGAAAGTGGCTTGGCTTTGAGGCACAGGCGGGGCTGGGGCGAGGGGGTCAGAGAGCTGTTTAGACAAGCTGAACTCTGGGTCCCAACACCCCACCCCCTACCCCGGCTAAGACCTCCCACTGCCCACTGTGCCTCTACTGCTGGTCAGGGTTGCACAAAGAGGCCGGTGGCCCAAGAGGTGGGTTTGGGGAGGGGCCACGCCCACACTCACCCATGTAGCCGACGGTGCCCACCCGGCCTCGGATCAGGTCTCCCTCAGGGATCTTCACGGCCAGACCCAGGTCCGAGATCCGAATGTGGCCTGCGTGAGGAGAGCAGAGTCAGCAGGTAGCTAGGATGGTCGCGTGGACCGCTCTGGGCAGGGCCACAGACCTGCCGTGTGCCCCTGGGCAAGGCTCATAGACTCTTGAGTTTTTATCTGTCTGCAAGGAGGGGCATCATCATCAGCCCCCTTGGGGCGACCGCAGGCCCTGGGGAGAGTCCAAGTGTCAGAGCACGTGGGTCAATCATTACTTTTCAGGAAGAAAACAAAGATAGGAAAGGATGCCTGGATTTGGCTGGACAATGGCCAACCTAGCTCATAAAATGCCCTCATGGGCTTTCTGGAAAGCTGAATCACCAAGTTTAACGTGCCTTGGCCTGATTCTGGGATTGCTTCACAGGAAAGATGGGAGATTCTCCTGAAATTTTACAATTTGCTTAAGGGGAAAAATTATAAAGCCATTTGGGAAGCAACTCCCTGTCCTGCCTTGTTGATCTTCGGAGGTTCTTTGTGTTCTCTCTTTGGAGAAACAGAGTGAAGTCGTCCAGGCCTTGGGAAGACTGAGAGATGGTACTGAGTCCGGGACTGATCCCCAAAGGCCAAGATGACACAGTGCTGAGAGCTCCGTCTCGCTGTTCTCCTACTCGGCGGCCCACCCAGGCCGGGTCATGGCCACATCTGCCCCGTCTTCCTTGCCTATACCTGCTAGGGCCCCACAGCCTGGACCCTGGCGAGGCCCAATGGCAGGGACTCCCCACCAGGCCAGAGCTGTGTGGATTCCCTGGCTCGGCAGCCCCTGACAAAGGGACAGGGAAGAGAACACACAGGCTCCAGCCACCGGGCTGCAGACCAGTGGTGGACACGGTTCTGAGATCAGCAGGGAACAAGAACCCCAGTGTGCACTGGGCTCATTCAAGGCAGGCCCGGGGCCTTCTGCCCACTTCTCGCGGTAGCACCACACTCAAACCTCCCTCCGGGTCACCAACGACCTGCCTCCCTTTCTCCCTCCCCTCTGCCTGGGGCTGCCTGGTGTCTGGGGCATGCCGGGGGGGGGGGGGGGGGGGGGGGGGGGGGGGGGGGGGGGGGGGGGGGGGGCTTGGTCCCAGGTTCTTGGAAGTTGTGTAAGAGTTAAGTACTGGTCCCAGGTTCTTGGTCCCAGGTCCCCACTGATATTGCCAGGTGACCTTGGCAGCTTGGCTCCTCTAAGCCTCAACCCTGTCGTCTGTCAAAGAGGTACTGGGATGCTGACCCTGCCCCCTCTGAGAAGGGAAGATCTGGTCAGATAGCAGGTGTGAACACCATTTCCCTGCTGTGCAAGGCTGAGCAGTTGTGGGGGTTTACTGTAGCTGCTCTTATTACCTGTGGGTGTGTTCATGTGTGCACGCGCGCACGCACACACACACGCAAGCAAACAGCGATGGTAATGCATGAATAATGCTCAACATGTCTAGAGGTGGCTGTAGCTTGTGAGTTTCCCTTCAAGCTATCTTGTTGGAGCCTCACCACTGCCCCCCACCCTCTGAAGTGGGCAGAGCAGGGCCCACTGTTTCCATGTCGCAAGCAAGGAAGATGGTGTGCAGGGAAGTTGTGTAAGAGTTAAGTACTTTCGGGCTCTCTGCTCAGCAGGGAGCCTGCTTCCTCCTCTCTCCTCTCTCTCTGCCTGCCTCTCTGCCGACTTGTAATCTCTCTCTCTGTGTCAAATAAATAAATAAAATCTTAAAAAAAAAAAAAAAAGAGTTAAGTACTTGCCCAGGATCTCTGAAATTCCAGACTCCTTGATCAGTGCTCTCTCTCTCTCTTGTCTCTCTGTTTCTCTCTTTTGGCCAAGCCATGCTACTTCTTCACCAAGGATGAGATTTATCCATGCCCACCGCCTTCCCACGTACCCAGGATTGGGGGAAAGGGGAGGGTGCCCTGCCCCCCCTACTCGCCCCCTGCCCTCCCACAGTCCAGGGCCGTGCCTCCGAGAGGCTCTGCTGGAAGGCCTGCTGCTCCCTTTGGGTTGTGACGCTCATCTTGGCCACAGAGCAGGAAAGGGGTCTCCCAAGCTGCTCCCCAACTTACCGTAATCATCGAGCAGGATATTTTCCGGTTTCAAATCTCTGAAAGGGAAAGACAGCAAGCACGTGAGAGTGGTCATTCGGAGCATCAGGCCATGGCGTCTGAGTCGATCTCTTTCCATATCTCCTTCCCACCTCTTGGCTCATGCTGTCTGGTCTCTCTCTGGATCCAGACACTCTTAGACTAATTTTCCTCCTCCTGGTATCTAGAACAAATGCCACTGTCGCTAGGCATCTTCCCGACCCTGGGGATGCCTGGGTAGGGGTCAGACAAAGGCTAGCCCTGGCTCCCATCCACACACTGATGGCCCCAGAGCGGAGCGTGCTTCTGGCTGCCGTGGTGAAGACCCCGCCAGAGCTGGGAACACCCGGAGGTCTCAGGATGCTCTGAGATGAAGGCACAGTGGGGCCTGGGAATTAGCGAAGAGAAGTTATTAAGAACACAGCACCATCTGTAGAGCTGGGCAGAGAATTGTCGAGGAGGGACCCCCTTTGGGAAGGGGACCCCTGGAGCCTGGCACACCTCCCAATCCAGCAGTGACAAGCCTGGGAGAAAGCGCAGTGGCAAGGCGCAGCGGTAGGCGTGCCCCTAGCCTTCTGTCCCTCCTGTCTCTTCTCTTTGATGACATCATCACTGTTCATAAGAACGTGCGCCCCTCCCCCACTGGAGGAGGGAGGCGGCAGAAGTGTCTGGTTTTACTAATAGCAGGTCCTCTCTGTGGGTAAAAGAACAGCCAATGGGATAGCGTGTGCAACCCAGTTAAGCCATTAGCATCTGGACTGAGGATACAATTCTCAACGAACTGGCTTTGCTTATTTAACTGATGGCAGCTGTCCTCCTGGGGAACGGTTACTGTGTTCAAACCCAGTGGGGCAGCCTCACAAGGTGATAATGGGTTTGTACATAGTTATTTATTACAAAATACTTTGCCACTGTTATTTAATGGGCATTCTGTTGATGTGTTAACAATTCCAAATAAGGGCAAGAGCCATCACCTCAGCGAGCCAGCAGCCACAGGGCTGGAAAGAGAGCTGGCTAGCAGGCATGGGCCAGAACCCAAAACTGCGGAGAGGCCATGGCGGGCGGTGGAGGCCAGGGAGGCACTGCGGTTCTCTTCTTCCCGAGAATAAGGGCTAGAACTTGGAGGCCGGCCTTTCTTTTTGTTTTAAGTAAAAAGCAATCAAGTGGAGAGTTCTTTTCTCAACACTTAGGGATTTTTTTCTCTTCTCACTTGAATGAAAACAGAACAAAAGCCTAAATGGGGAGATGGGGCAACGGGGGGAGAAGAGCCAGTCATCAAGACCATTCCTTCTCGTTTTCAAAACCTTCTTGGACTCCCCAAGGTCATCTCTGCCAAGAGCTCCGTGGCAAAGGTCTTCACGCTGGTGTGTGCGTGCCTGTTGGGTCTGTGGGAACCGTCCAGGGGGCTCCCGTGTGCTGCCATTTCCAAGAAGAGTGAAAAGAAAATTCAAGAGTGTTCTGCCTTTCTGGATCCTCAACACAGGAAAGCCCTGTCCCGGCATTCTCTGGGCTCTCCCCTCCCACTTGCCCTTTCTCGGCGGCTCAGACTCCAAGTGACAGAAGAAAAGCAGGTTCCTTCCCGCTCTGTGACCATGGTGCCCTGCTCACGGTGTGAAATCCCCCAGGATCCCAATTAGAAAAGGGTTCTACTAATAATCATTACAACGGCAACTCAACCGAAGCTATTTTAACACTTAAAGCCTGTGGTCAAAGGAAAGTTTTTAAAAAATCTTCTAGGTATCCATCTATCGCAGGGCTGCATGCTGATCAATGAGAGATTATTAGGCAAAAAAAAAAAAAAAGATGACATTATAATAACATTCTGTGGGGGCAGAGAAGGGATGGTAGAGAATCCCTTGCCTTTGAAGAATTTTTATGCATTTTTAAAATGGATAATGGTGGAAATCACTTTGCCACAGCAATCAAATTCTACGGGAAACCTGTTCAGTTTCAAAATATTAGCCACTATTTTAATAGACGATGAACTATTTCAGATGTTTCTGGAATGTACAAGGGCACACAGATTTTCAAATTTCCTGGTGAGGGGCAGTGAGAAAAGTCTGAAGACCACTGCTCGGAATCCCTCCAGTTGGACGGAGTGGGACGGACAGAGGTCCACTCTGCGGCCAGCTCGTGGTGCTGATCCCACCACGGTCTTTCTGGAGCAGGCTCACTGAGCTTCCCGCACGCTGGGCTGGAAGGGACCGCGGCTTGGCCCGTCCTCATCAGTTCTGAGGGAACATCGCCTCCTACACGTGGCCCCTAGCGGTGCAGGCTGTGAGTCTCTAGGGCAGCCCTGAGTTCTGGGGGGAGGGGGTGCTGGGGGGGGTCTCTGGTGGTAGGACCGGACAGCGAGCCAGCTCACCTGTACACAGTATTCTCCCGGTGAAGGTCTTCTAAGCCACAGAGGATCTCTGCCGCGTAAAACAAGGCTCGCTCCTCCTCGAAGCCAGGGTTACCCATGTTGTAGATGTGGAACTTGAGGTCACCCCCGTTCATGATGGTCAGAACCAAGCACAGCGCGTCCTTGGTCTCGTAGGCATAGGCCAGGTTGACCTGGGAGCACAAGACAGTCCCACGGTGAGGTTCCCGCTCGTCCTCCTCAGGGTTCTTGAAGCCGGGGGTGGGGTGGGGTGGGGGTTGGAGCAGGGTCCTCACGGCTTTTCGCTGCTGGCCGGCACCCCACCAGCCTCAGGGCGCCCCTGCTCACTGCCCCTCTCGGCTGACGAAGGACACACCTTCTGATACCGCGGTTCCAGATGACGAGGCCAAGTGGGGAGGGCAGGCTGGTCCTCTGCCTTTTTAGGAAGCCTGACCGGATGGTGCCTGTGTGTTTACACACACGAAAAAGCCTGCGTGTGCTTCCTTTGGTGAAGACTGGGGGTTGCCTTGTTGGCCAGTCAAGAAAAGCAGGGCCCAGATGTGCTTTGGGCTGGGGTCTCACTACCACGGGGACGCTGGGAGTGGGCTGGAGAGGTGGTCAGAGGGACTCTGTGGAGGGGAACGCAGTTCGGCAAAGTCTGCCTCTGCTTGCGTGCTGGACACATCTGGTCGAAGGGACCATTAGCAGGGAGGACTTAGTTCCTTGCTGGTGGGGACCAGCTGCCTAAGGACAGATGGGGGGCCAGGGGGCTGTGGGAGAGGCAGCAGGGCTGGGTCCGAGGCAAAGTCCACTGGGTGCTACTTGTCCTTCTCCACTTAGGGAGTCAGTCCAAACGAAATCTGGCCACCATGGCCCAGGCTGGGCCCAGGCTGGGCCATAAAACTTGGAGGCAAAGGCCAGGAACAATGAGAGTTATTTCTGAGGAAAGGAAACAGAACGGGAGCCGAGCAGGAAGGCTCTGGGGACGGTGCTCAGTGCCAGCTGCCGGGCTGGCCCTCCCTCCACACCTGCCCACGGTTGCCACGAAGGGGCTCCTGGTGGGCGCTGGCCAAACTGCCAGGGGCAGTGGACGGGGCACAGTCGAGGGTGGTCCAGGCCGTCGAAGACGTGCCACCCCCTTTACCAGGCTCACCACCCTCTCCCCCCAAGCAGCGCCCACTGCCACCAACCCCGACGAGAGCCAGTGCCGCCCTTCCCGTAATGATGAGGCTTCCACGGGCAGCATAGAGGCGGTGGCCTGTGGTCCCCACGGAAGGGCGCTGGCGGCGGGGGGCTGCCTGAGAGGAGACCCTGAGCTGCACGCTCCTGTCCCCTGTGAGTGTCGCCTAATAAAACCACAGCCTCTGGGGAACGACAAGAGCATGAGGCTGATGGCCCCGCTGGCTCCCACACACAGCTGGTGGGCCTTTAACCGGCATGACCTTGACGGAGAGCCGTCTGGGAACTGCCACCAAATGGAAAATGCACACACCCTCTAACGCCACGACTCCTCTACCAGGACTCCCTCCTACGGACACACTCATGGTCGTGCGCCAACGGGAGGCTCAAGGGTGGGCACAGCGGGCTTGTTTGCAGGGGCTTAAACACCAGACGTGCTCCGTGCCGGTGGAGACCGGATGCACAGATGACGGGTCATCTCCATGCTGCACTGCAGGGAGGGGCGTGCACAGCACAGAAAAAGAGCTACGGCTGTAGGTCTGGCCACAGGAAAAGACCTACAATTTAAGGGGAGAACCCTGCAGCTTAAGACGTCTGGTAGGACTCCACTGGCTAAAAACATGAAAGCCTCTGCGTGAACCCACCACGCTGGGACGGTTACCCGAAGAGGGAGGCTTTTATTTGTATTTCATACCTCTCTGTGCTGTAGGAGTTTCACCCCATACTTGTTTTTTTACAGTGACGTGTGGCAGAGGGATTGAGAGCTGACCAAACACCCACACTTCCCTGCAGCTGGCTCGGCCCTTGCACTAGTTCTGTCCCACGGACTGTGGGCAGCGTGAGGAATGTCCCGGTGGCTGACGCAGGGAGGGTCCCTGGGCAAACCCCCCAGCACACACTTTTAAGACTCTAGGTGGGGCAGCTGTGAGAGGGAGAAGGGCGGCTAGATCTGGCTGGACTCTGGTACATGACGATGGTCTTTGTCGGGTCCACTACTTCGGGTTGGGGGGCAGCGCATTACCACAGCAGAGCCTGCCCGAGACGTGGTGACACGAACATAAACAAGATGGCGCCCCTCCAGGGTAGCGACACTCCGGTCTCCCCCGTGGTGAAACCAGCCTCCGGGGCTCTGTGGAAACAAAGCTCCTTGGTGGGGCCCAGGGTGGGCTGGTTTTTCCACTGAGGAGTTTATAAGGTGGTTCTGGAGAACAGAGGCCTTGGTCCCACACACGCAGGGGAGCCAGGCCAGTTTAAGGGACTGGAGCAAGTCAGCCACATTGGCCATGGGGAGCCCTGTGACGGAGGGAAGGCCTGGTCGCCTTTCTGCTGCTTAATCCTCTCTGTGGTCCACTTCCCTGGGGGGTGGGGACCACTTTGGAGGACCGCCCCCCTTCCCAAGGGACGGAAGCCCTGGTCACTAGAAGCGTGGCCTGGCGCTGGGCCCTGGACACTCACCACAAAGCGGCTGTTGACCTTCTCGAGGATCTGCTTCTCGTTGAGTGCCATGGACTCCCCTTTCCTCTTTTTGATCCTCTTCTTTTCCAAGCGCTTGCAGGCATACATTTTACCCGTGGCCCGGACCTGGCAGGCACAGACCTGAGGTGCAAGAGAGAAGCCAAGGATATGGGGCAGGTGAAGGCTACCCCAGGCTCTTCCATGGCCAGGATGCTGGGTCGGTGGGGCTGGGACAGAGCTGGCCTGAGGGTGCTCCCAGTCTCAGGACCTAAGGAAGCCTGGCCTTGGGCCCCTGCTGCTGGAGCCCTGCCCTCAAGAGCTGCCGTCAGTGCCCCTTGCTTCCCTCCCTCTAGCCTTCGGTGAATCCCAGCTTTCCAAGGTGCACGACCAACCATTTAGGCCGGTGTTTACATGACTGGCCAAAGCCTAAAGTGCTGTCCATCTCTCAGAGCCAACTAGAGCTTCTCTGTCCCCAGCGTCCACCCAGATGCAGCCGTTGCTAACTGGGGACTTCACAGCACCAGCTGCTGGGAAGACAGGCTTGTTTGGGTGTCAGATCCCTGACAACCTTGACTTTATAAATTCAGTGGAATAGGAGCCAAGCCATTTGGGTTCCCGGCTTCTTGGTTCCACCCCTTTTTGGCTGTGTGACTTTGGCTGGGTCATCAACCACTCTGACCCTCAGTTTTCCTCATCTCTAAAATGGGAATAACAAGGCTTGCCTCACAGACTGGCAAGATCAGATAAGGTGCAACAGCACATAATAACGGCAGCATAGGGCCAAGATGCTGGGGCCCCTCGTGCCCTCACTCCTCCATCCAAAGACAGCCAAGAACGCCCGTTTCTCCTCTCCAGACGCCAACCCTGAGGCTGGCTGCAAGTGCACCTCCAGCCCACCAGCCCTGCGGCCAGCCTCCTTTCCCACCTCGGCAGCACCTCCTGTTCACCCTCCCTCCCCGCCAGGGGGCGCAGAACGCCGCAGGCGCGTCCAGAAGGGACAGAAACAGTGGCAAGAGTAGGGGAACTTCCCAATGAAGATGCGGATGTTCACTCACCTCCCCAAAGCCCCCTTTTCCTAATACTCGGTACTGCCTGAAAGTGTTTTTGGTTACCGGTTGCCTGGAAAAAAGCAAGAATCCAACATCGGTCTCATGGTGTTGAGATGCAGAATCCACAAGCAGACGATGGCAGCACTGCAAAGCCCTCCAAACCAGCCAGGAATCATCACTACGGATGGGTCCCTCAAGGACTTCCTCTGGGGCTGGGTGTTCAAATCCCAGGCCACCCGCCCTTGGCCCCTTGCGGCTTGGGACCCGAGCAGTCCTCGCTCGCTCGCTTGCTGGGTGGGAAGAGCAGAGGCATGAAGGAGCTGCTTCACCACACTTTCCGTGTGGTTCCCCTCTCTCTCCAAATGAAAATGAGGTGGCTAAGCTCAGAAAGCAGCTGTGTCCTCTGCAGGGAGGAGGGAGGGGGGCAGGAGCCGCACAGATCGGTGTCCTAGGGAGGACACAACAGCCCTCCCCCACCTGCACATCTGCTCCACCTGCCCACCTCCTGGCCCCAGGGGGACAGGCTAGGACCCTTAATTGCAGGTCTCCAGCCCTTCCACTACCGAGGGCCCCTTCGTCACATTTCCCCCATAGCTCTGAAATACTGGAAGCCCCTGTCTGCCCAAAGCGGTATTTACGAAGTAATCATTGCTTTGTATCTCCCGACCCCCATTTTAATTAGCAAAAGCCATTTATGTCTAATCAGACAGACCCTCTGATCATGAGGCAAGGGTGGGACCTCACCGAGTAAACAAACAAACGGTCATCTAAAGTTGCCTCCAAGAACTCCAGGGTGCAGACAGCCTGGGCTTTGTCATCACTGGCCTGTTTGGCTGAAAAGAGTCAGCTATCCCCCGCCCCCCACAAAGCTTTTCTGAGATATAACTGACAAATGGTACCCAACGGATGCTTTGATCCAGGGACCCACTGTGAAAGGATCACCCATCAAGTTAACTTTCTGTCACCTCCCACGGTTACCATGTTCCCTCTTCCCCTCTCTCACCGGTAAGAACACTTAAGATCTCCCCTCTTAGCCAACTTCAAGCACACAATGCAGTACCGTGAACGAGAGGCACGTCACGGTACGTCGCTCCCAGAGCTTACTCATCTCCCAGGACGTACTGAAACCTCGCATCCCTCGACCTCCATCTCCCAGGACTCCCCACCCCCGCCAGCCCCCGCCAGCCCCCATCCACTCTTTGCTTCTACGGGACATTATTTGAGATGCCACATCTAAGTGAGATCACGCAGGATCTGTCCGTGTCTGCCTTATTTCACTTAGCAGAACACCCTCCAGGTTCCTCCATGTTATCACAAATGGCAGGACTGCCTTCTTTTTTCAGGCTGAATAATATTCTGTTGTACGCACCTACCACGTTCTCCCTCCCTCGCTCACTGCAGCGTCATTCACAAGGGCTGAGACGGAAACAACCCAAGTGTCCTTGGACCATGAATGGATAAAGACCAACCCGCTTTTAGGAGGTTGGACTCAGCTCTTGGACCTCAGGACTATTTCCGAGTGGCCCCCACCGCACTGCAGGGGCCGGACCAGGGCACGCACTGGAGCGCCTAAGCTGGCCCACGTAACTGGGCAGCTGGAGAAAGACCGGTGAGCCTCCGGTCACCCAGCAGCTCCTGAACGAACCCTCTGTTGCAGCTCTTCGTGCCGCCGGGTCCCGAAGGTCACAGGACAGCCCCGAACCCCCCGTCCCCTGGGGCTCTCTCCGACAGGCCTGTCTGGAGCTCACGAGCCCTGATTCACTCTCTCTTCTGTTTCTCGGGGGGAGGGGGTGACACACTGATTATGCCCCGCTGGGAGCACAGGGC
This sequence comes from Ailurus styani, assembly GCA_002007465.1. Classification (NCBI taxonomy): domain Eukaryota; kingdom Metazoa; phylum Chordata; class Mammalia; order Carnivora; family Ailuridae; genus Ailurus; species Ailurus styani. The sequence continues at coordinate 11,279,453 of LNAC01000001.1, forward strand.
CACCCCCCGGCGGACTCTCCGCGGCTCCGGGTCCCCCCGCGCACGAGCAGCCGGCGGCAGCGAAGCCTCCATGCGGCTGCATGGGCCGTGTGGCCCTGGGCAGCGTCTCTACAGCCGCCCTCGAAACCACATGAAGGCGCCCGGGCCTAACAGTTTACGATACATGGAGAACAAACAGTCGGTCGGCGTTACCACAAAGCTCCTCTGCGAGGGGAAATGAGTGTAATACAGTCTCCGAGGAATTTCTCGGTTAACCTTGGGAGGGAGAAAATCCCTTTAATATTTCAACAGTATAGCACGAACAGGCCAGGATCTTGTGAGAAAAAAAAAAAAAAAAGGAAAGGAAAGGAAAGGAAAGGGAGGAAGTGGGGTGCTGTCAGTCATTTAGGGGCATTTCTAGGCCAGGGTCCTGCCCTCGTGGCTTCAACAACTTAATGCCCACAAAAGGGCCTAACTTCTTCATAGTTAACATACAGATTTAAAAAACCGGTTTCTCCATTTCAAGTGGTCAGTACAGACAAGTAAAATCAAAGCCAATGGCCACATTCTATGTCACGGAGTGCTGGGTGGAATAAGGGGGAAGGACTCAATCGAAGGGCCTTGGGTTCAGGCTCCGGCCTTGCCAGGCCCTTGCTGTGTGACCCAGGGCCCATCAGTCAACCTCTCTGAGCCTTGTATCTTCAGTAAAACGACACTGAAAAGGCATCTGCATCCCAAGGCTTTTTGTGAGTGTCAGATATCGTTATTAGAACTCCAGGAAGACGGGTGCCTGGTAGCTCAGTTGGTTAAGTGTCTGCCTTCGGCTCAGGTCTTGGTCCCAGGGTCCTGGGATCAAGCCCTGCGTTGGGCTCCCTGCTCAGTGGGGAGCCTGTTTCTCTCTTTCCCTCTGTTGCTCCCCCTGCATGTGCATGCTCGCACGTACCCTCTCTGTCAAATAAATAAAATCTTAAAAAAAGAACTCCAGGAACAAAGCACACCTCCCCTGTGGGGGTCTTTATGGTAACAGTCCCCACTGCATGAAGCACCTTGCACACGCACTGCTGTATTCCTCACAACTGCCTCAGGAGGTGGGACAGGCCCCACGGCACAGGTGAGCATGTTTAGGCTCTGAGGAGGGAAATGAGCCGCCCAAGGTCATGATGTAAGTGGTGGCTCTGGGGCTGGGATCCCAGGCAGCCTCCTGCACAGCCCACATCCAGCATCTCCGCTGCACACTGCTGCCCCGGGAAGGTGGGCAGGGATCGGGTCGTGTGGTGCATGGCCTTGGCTCGGGGGTGGGTGGCGGGGGGTGACGAATCCGTCCCCACCACGCTGTCCTGTGATTGCCAGAAACACAAGGGCCAGCTATTCCTTCCCACACCAAACACTTGAGGGTGACAGCCACAGTGACACTGATGATCTCACCGACAACCACGACAACTGCAGCCAGCGTCTGACTTCCTGGGGCCCAATGGCTGACCTCTGTGAACACGTGCCTTGTTGCAGCCCGGACTACGCTTACCTCTGCTCGTCCGCACCCAGGCCTACGAAGGCGCGCACTATTATTATCCCCGTCTCACAGATAAGAAAACTGAGGCGGGGAGAGGGGAGCAGCCCTTGCCGAGGTCCCTGCCGAGAAGGGAGGGCCGGGACTCAGACCCAGGCTGTGGACCCCTGGGCCCTGAGCAGGATGTCGGCCCTGACCCTCAATTCCCTGGCTCTCCCGGAGTCGCTGTGTGCAAGCGTGAGGGGGCTGTGGCAGTTAGTGGCCCACGGAGAAGACTGTCCCCTGCTCCACTGTCATTCCCGCCGGTGGTGGTGGACGGAAACGGTTCCCCCCGCCGCCCCGGGGTACAGAGCTGGGTGTTCCCCTCTGGGCTTCCTGAATTGGGCAGGGAAGAGCCATGGATGGGGTTTTTCAGGCAACCTGTGCTGCCAGCTTCCTACGTGTCTGCAGAGCACTCAGCCAGCAACGGTGGGGACAGGCAGAAGCAAGATGGTTCCTGGTTCTCTGCCCAGAGGGTGCCCAGATGCCCGTGGGCGCCAGGCCTCAGGTACATGGACCCCTGGGCTGTGGAAGGGGAAGCTCCGCCCTTGTCTACCAGGGAAACCCAGCGCAGATTTAACTCAGGAATTGCCCGTTCTGCCAGTTCTGGAACAGTGTGGTGGGCAGAGCCCTGTGTGGGGCAGCGGCGGGGGGGGGAGTGGGGGTCCTGGGCCACCCCCCACCAGCTGCACTGCTGGCCTGCTGTGTGACCAGGCCACACCCTCTCTGTGGCTCTCCTTCCTCTTCAGTCACACGGAGGCCGAGTCACTGCCAGGTCTGCGAGAGCACTTTGCAGAGAAAAGGCAGTAAACAAAACAGGAAAAGATGCTCAGTTTTACCCATTATTAGAGCCAAAAAGATAAATAAGAAGGAAACCCTGCTGCTCACACGCCGGCCAGGAAAGCAGAAGAACAGTGTGGGTGAGGCCAAGGGGACGCAGGCACCGGGGCACCGGCGGGACTGGAAATGGGGGCAGCTGTCTGGGAGGGCACCTCAGCGGTCCCTCGTGGTTTCACATCGGCGCTTTCTGACCCAGAAGGTCCTGTGCTGGGACCTCTATGGATGTACCTGCGAAAGTATGTGAAGATGTGTGTACGAAGCTATTCGTTATTTAGGGAAGACTGTACACAAAACCGAGAGCCACCTCTACGTCCATCAACAGGGGCCTGAGCTAAATCAGGGACGTGTGACTCACTCAGAGAACATGGCAGCTCTATCTGCTGACTGAGGGAGGATTCCCCAAAACAGCGAACCAAAAAAGTATGTATTTACGAGTGTGTGAGTGTGCGTGTACACTTTAATAAGCAGGCTCTTCTAGAAGAAGAGCCAAGAACTTAATCAACAGGAGGATGGCTGATTTTATTTGAACCACGGGCCCACGGAGCTAGCTGATTTTCCTGAGTTCTCAGGGGGAAAGCCCGCTCCCCCGGCCCCCGGCACGCACGCACGCACGCACGCACGCACGCTGGTACACACTTGTAGGTGGGCTGTGCTGGGGGCACTCACCTTTCCAACCACTTCCACTGGAGAAAGCGATCAAAATGCATGCTGTCCAGATACTCACGGAAGGGCTCTCCCTTCAGGTAGTCGTGGACAGACCTGGCTCGGAGGGAACAAACGACCGTTTTACAATCCTAGCCGGAAGCAGACGGGCAGAGCCACGTACGTATCCAGCAGGGTAACAACTGGCCTCAGGGGCCTGCCATCCTGCCAAAGTGACCGCCTGATCCCGCAGACACTTCCTGGGTCCCTGCCACAGGCCGGCTGGAGGCGCGGGGTAGAGCTGTGAGCCTGAGGTTGGTGTCGTGACGTGGGACAACCGTCAGAGAGATGCCTGCAGAAGCGTGCTGTCGTGAGGGAGGGTTAAGTGAGGCCCCTGGGGGGTCAGGTAGCGCCGGCTCTCTCTCTCACGAACGGACTCTTGAGCTGCAGTGAGGCCTGAAGAATACTTAAGTGGGTGCAGGGGTGAGTGTGTGCGGGGGTTGGGCAGAGCAGGGATGTAGCGCCTGAGGGCCCAGGCTCTGGATTTGGTCCAGGACCAGTGAAGGCGCTGGGAGCTTTCCATCCCCGCAGAAATCACCAGTCGCCTGCTGTGGGCCTGGTCCCCCCGGAAGCTGGCTGTGGGAAGGGGGGACGGGCTTCTTTCCTTTAAAAAGCAGTGACGTTGGCCAGTCCAGCCCAGGCGCTCGGGACCTGTGGGTGGGGGGTGGGGGGAGCGGTACGCACAGTAGAGGCCACGGTGGACGCTGCGTCCTGCCACCATGAGGGCAGCGGCCAGTGTAGGGGACCAGGATGTCCGCTCCCTCAGGGTCACAGCGACAGCCCAGCGGCCTCAGCCGCTGTCAGATCTGCCCCTCCAGTTCCAAGAGCACAGCAACCAGGTTTGTTTCTGCTTGTGTGTGTGGCTGGGTGGGGGGGGGGGGGGNAGCCCTGAGAGGGCTGGGCCCCAAGCTGGCCCTTCCTAAATGTCCATTCTCAACAGGTGGGTGTGTGCGGCTCTTCCCACCGTGCCCAGGGGCGCTGGTTTTCAGGTCCTCCCCGCCTGGCTGTCGAGCTCCGTGAAAGCCGGGACTGGGTCCCTGCTCACCGTGGCACCCCCAGCACCTATCACGGTGCCAGGCACACAGCGGGCACCCTGCTGTCTGTGGGGCAAAGGCTGAGGAGGGCGCACAGCAAGCCGTGTGGGGCGATGAGGCTCCGGAAGGTTTTTGGTGTGCAGGCACGTGTCAGCTTATGGGACAGGGTGCCTGTGTGGGCACAGGCGTGTACGTGTGTGTGGCCAGTGGCTCATGCCTTCAGTATGTGTGCGAGGGACAGGCCGGGGCTTCACTGGTGTCTGGCCAGCAGCACACCCACCGACCTGTCTTCTAGTCCATCAGGATGGCCGTGGGGCCTGCAGACAAGGTGACGGGGTGTGGTCGAGAGGGCCGCCTCCAGCCCCCTCCCTGCAGCAGCGCTACCTGGCTCAGGCTGCTGGCGGCCGTGGGGCTTGGGGGCCTGGGAAGGGCTCCCAAACCACCCAGATGGGGTCAAGGTTTTGCACATTCCTCTGTCTCAACAGCCTGGAGAGCCACTTGCTTTCAACACCCTTTGAGGCAGATGTTTTCCTTGGACTTGGCACTTTGGTATCTTTTCCCTTCGTAAGAAGTATACAAACAGCTGGGTGGCTTGGCTGGGGCCCCAGGCACGCCAGACCCGCCCTGGTGCCCGGTGCTCCAGGTGGAAGGTAGGGGCAGCCCCTCTCCAGGGCCATGCTGAGGGGCAGAGGCCTGGCCTGGGGAGGGAGGGAGGGAGCACTTACTGTGCGCAGGCAGAAAAGAGTTCCTTGCTGGGCCTCTGTAGGAGCTTCTCCTCCGTCTGGGACACCAGGTCTTGGCCAACTTGGGCAATGAAAACTGGGGACTGGAGGAAGAGAAGAGGACGTGTCAGTGAGGGGCAGGCGCCGGGCGCTACCTCTCCCTCCCACCCCCTCCAGGCCCTGAGCCGCAGGCCACGTTCAGGGGCACGCAAAGGTGGCCGGGCTGGGAGGCGGTGAACGATCCCAGACTTGAAGCCAGGTTTCGGGATCTGCCACTTTCAGTCTGTGTGACCTGAACGAGATGTATGTTTGGAAGTTTGCCGCGTGGACGGGTTGGTCGGTCAGCCGCCTGGGAGCCTGCAGATGCCCCTTCCCAGGCTGGGCCTGTCTGCACAGAGGCCAAGGTAAAACACCTGCCCAGCCTCAAGGTCCTGCGTGAGAGGGTCTGGAATGGGCGGAAGGGCCAGCAAAAGCACAGTCCAGCAGCAGAGGAGGGAGGCTCTGGGGGCACAGCTTTGATTGACAGGAGGCCCAGATCTGCCACTTGCAGCTGTGGGACCTTGGTCTGGACTCAGCTCCCCGTTATCAGGAAGACGATCGGGAATAACAGTCTCTCCTGGAGAGAATCAATGAAGCCTGGGGATCGGGCATTCAGCCCAGACCATGGTTCCTGGTAGGGAGCATGCAGTAAGCATCATTACTGTCATTTCCTTCTTTTACGTGAAGCTGTGGCCTGCGTGTTTCAAGCTTGAAAGGACAGTTCTGAGAATTTCTGTGTCTTGCCCAAGGCAGCAGCCCCCTCTGCAAAGGCACTGGGACCACAGGAAGCCTGCCCCCTTCCTCTGACCATTCACCCTCCACCACCAGCTGGGCCAATGGGGGTTCTTAATAAATTACAAGGTTATTTGAGAAAATTGCCAGGAGTGAGTCCAGAAAGATGGAATGTAAATTTATCTTTCTCCCTCAAAGATGGTGAAATCTGAAAGGCTGGCTTTCTCCTTTCAGCTACTGAAATGTGACTATGGAGCTGATTTCCCTGTGAAGCCAACTGGCTGCCAACTGCGGTGCGGGGGGGTGCCCATCCTGGGGGTGGCAGGGGCACCCACAGCAGCAGGACACGGATGAATGAAACTGGTGGCTCGTTTTCTATTCATCGTGGTTCTGAAAGCCCACATTCCTGAGTTCTTTCCTTTTTTCTTCTCTCCTCGGCTCTGCCCCCTCCGGATCAGGGCCCCTCAGAGCGGGGAGCCCCAGATGTTGGGGGGCAGCCATGGTAAAGGGCCAGCAAAAGTACAGCCCATCAGCAGAGGAGGGGGCTCACCAAATTACGCCACATGGCAGGCTTATTGGCCATCACCAACCCTGGTGGCTCCCTCCCCTGACCCCGTTCCTCCCTCCCCCCACTAAAAACCTGGATGAGCGACACTGCAGAAAAGATGCTCGAGGTTGCAGAAGGAGCCCCCCACCAAGAAACTGGAGGCCGGAACACCGGTCTCCCTCTGGGGCCATTGTGTGCCTCCATCGCCTCCTCTGTTACAGGCAGGAGCTGCTGCAGAGATGGTTGACTGTTGGGGGCCGGGGGGGGGGTTGCTTCTAAGACTTGGGGAACTTTCTCAGGAACTCTGGCAGCTGAATCTCTTGGGGTCAGTAACTCTGGGCTACTCTAGAGCAATCGAATCCTAAAACAAGCCCAGAGGCCACAGGCAAATCTGCACCACGAAAGCCGACGGCCGGGCAACCTCAGTTTGAAGGGCCCAGTGCCAGGCACAGAACGGTGTCCACGTACGTTCGGTAAGGAGTGACATGAAGCTGTGTGCGGCCAGGAAGAGACCTGAATCTGGGAGGAGTCAGCAAAGACCAAATACACATGCTGGGTGGGGAAGTTGTCGGGAGAGACCCCCACTTCTTGGGGCTCGGAAGAGGCACCTGGGTTGCCCACCTGTATGCCCTGAGCTGCACCTCCGTTATGCCAGCCCAGGAGGACCCACCCGTACCTGACGTTGGGCATGTTGCGGGGACGTTCAAGGTGAAGCAAGACAGGAAAGACAGAAATCAGGTAATAACCCTAGCGGGAAGATCTCGCCTCTCCAGGCTGTACGTGGGCGTGTATAAAAGGGCCCGCTGACAGACTTTTTTTTTTTAACTGGCAAACCTCTTTTTTTCTCTTCCAAATAAACTTTATCTATAGACCCACTATTTAAAACCAATGGGTAGCACTGGTTCGCCTCTGCTGAAGGCGCCAGCTGTGGTCGGGCACTGTGAGAGATACCTTATGTGCATTATTTCCTCTCATCTTCATCACGGCTCCACGAGGTAAATACTACTACAATGATCATGTCATAGACGAGGAAATGGAGGTCCAAAAATTTCAGTCATTTGACACCAGGTTACTGTGCCAATAAATGGCAGACGGGATAGGAACACGAGTCGGGTGGGTGGATCTGGAGGGAGTCTGGTTGAAGGTGGTGGGGTGTCTGGTCCACCTGTGCCCCTCTCAGCCACTCCCCACCTCCCAGGCGCCCTCAGCCCTCAGGGTGGGCAGGGGACTGTGCAGCCCTCTAGGTAGGGCCAGGAGGAACTGAAATGAAAGATGCTGCGGCTCAGGGCAACGAGCGCCCGGGCCCAGAGGGGGAGATCATTATCGGGCAGGGTCAGCTGGGAAAGGTCTCATGGAGGACAGGGTCAGAGGCAAAGCCGAATCTGGGCTCCGACCTCCAACTCTCATGGGCCTTCCCACGGAGGACCATACTCTGCTTCCTCCCCAGCCGATGGGCGGGGCGGCCCAGGGTCTAGGGGTGACCCAGCCATGTGCACGCAGTCGCACTGCTCTCATTCTCTGCGGCGGGTTGGTGGGAGGGCTCTGGGGATGCTGCCCACGGTCAAAGCCCTAATAGGACTTAATGAACAGGTAGTAGTGCATTTGGTTTGATGACCATGGATTTAAACTCAGTCTCTGGCTCAACATGAAGAGATTAAGCAATTTCAACCAAACCCCCTTTCAAGTGACTCCAGAGAGTAACGCCTCTGCCAGTAAGGGACTAAGAAGCTGTTGGCCGGTTTAAGCTGGGAAGTGAAACCCAAACCCGCCAGGAGGGTGAGAGGAGCAGCTGCCCGGGTGATATTTCCATGGGACATTTGTAATTTGCGTCAATGGCATTGGAAGGTATTGGTCCTTCCCCTCCAGGTCAGAGAAGTCAGTTTCCAAGGGAGACCCATGAAGAAGGTTCTCCCTCGCCTGAGTGCAAGGTCTAACACATCACGTAAGATAAAGGGCCCCCAGACGCTCAGAGCACTCTGGGGTCCCAGCAAGCACAGCCTGCTGCACACCATCCCCTGTGGCTTGAAGGTGGAATCCCACAGTTTCAGATCTCATTCCAGGAAGCTGATCCCTTCGGGTCCCAGGAGGCATGTGAGGTGGGCTAGGGGAGGGAGGGGTGCATCCTTGAGGCCAGGGGGGCTCTGAGCAGGAATATCACCTTCACCTCGAGAGGGCTCAGCAATGCCAGGAGAACTGTGGTTAGCACTGCAGCTCTTTCTAGCAGGAACTGTCCCTCTGCGGGGAAGCTGAGGGTCAGGGTGGGGAGAAGGCTGGGCACTGTCCTCCATGTTAGAGATGTCCCCCTAATTTCTAATCAAACAGAAAAAGCCCTAAAGCCCTGAGATAGCGGCAGGGCTAAAAGCGGCCTGGAGAACAGGCCTCGGTGGAGGTCTTGGCTACAAGGACCCTCTCAGGCCAGCAGTATTTTGAAGTGACACTGTATTTCTTTGGTCACCAGATGGTCTCAAGTAGCTCCAGCCAGCAGGCCTTGACTTCTAATACCACAGTGTGAATTTAGGCACCAAGTTTCCTCCGAAATGTGTGGAATTAGCTCTTGGTGGTACCGCTTCTAGGACAGGAGGAAGAAATTGGGGACCGGGTTTCTCTGCTGGAGGCCCCACCACGAATGGCCTCCTCCTGTTGGTCTGGGGCACGGACGCTCACCAGCTGGCCAGCCTCTATGTGATCACATGCCCAGCCCGGCCCCAAAGTCTGCTCTGATGACAGGATGACCCCCAGCTGCTCTTAAGGACTGCTCCGTGGCCAACTCCTGGGACAGCTTAAGACAGCAGGACATGCCTTGGGGACATGGCTCTGCTTGCTGGGAGCTACTCTCTCCCTTCTAGCCAGACCGACAAGAAAGAACTCTGCTTCCCTGCGGAGGTGTCGGCTGCAGGGAGCGCCTGTCGTGCCCCTGAAATCATACCTGGAGCAAGAGAACCTGCACCCTGCTCCCCTCGTTGGCTACAGCCCCTCTGCACCACTTCCCCCCAAAGATGCTGGGGTACAGAGGGGGCATTAATGCTTGGGTGTGCTTTATCCCGGGCCTGTGCCTCGGTACTCACCCCAGGAAGCAGTTGCTGATCACCCACCGCACCCAAGGCTCTGCCTCTTAGGGTGCTCCGACGCCCTCCCTCGCTGACTTCCCTGAGAGAGATGCGATGCCCCAGGGCAGGCGACAGCCCAGGCCCAGCTCTGTTCCGGAGGCCCGGTGGTCCAGCCTCGGCGCACCCAGCAGTCTGCCCACAAGGTGGCGCTATGGAGCCCCTCACCGCGCGCAAGGGCTTCACTGCGCACACTCCCCACAGGTGGCTCAGCCTCCCCGGCCTCGGAGTAGGGAGGCCAGATGGCACACCTGAAATAATTACCAAGTGATTCATCTCAGACCTGAGGAGCGTGGCCTTTGCAATAACAGCTGAGGGGGAAAATGAGAAATCGGCCTGGGAGGGAGCCCTCGGGAGGGAAGGCGAGTGCAGGCCCTTGAGGGAGCCGTCGGATTGACACAGGTGGAGGCGGCCAGCAGGGCAAAGGCCAGGGGGCTGGAGAAAGCAGGGGGGGTGCGCAGAGAGAGGAGGGCTCATCTAGAAGATATTAAATAAGCAGCGGGCACGGGTCCTGCCATCTCTGTGCGGCTGGGTCCCATGGACTGCTGCACCGTGAGCCCACGGGTGGCATTGCGAGGGCGCTGTTGCATCTGCTCCCCGCAGGCACTGCGGCCTCCCTCTGCACTGGGACAACGGGCGGCAGGAAGGGACGTCATTTCCTGCCTGCGTGAAGAACTCCCCATGTCTGAAAACCTTGCTCCTGAAACATCTGCTGGCTTCAAAGTCTCTGGTTTAAAGATGTCAGGCTGGAGAGGGAATCAGCTGTATGTGGCGGGTGTCTCTGGAGTCACCCAGGGAGGGAGGCATGGGTGGGCTGTGAAAGGCTCTTTGGAACCACCTCCCACGCCTCCTTAGTCGTCAGTAATCCTGAAGTAAGCGCCCCTGGGGTCACCCTCAGAACCTTCTGGAAACACGAACCCTACACTTGTTCACAGATTTAGGACCCGAGGTGGAGCAGGAGGAAGAGATCACAGAGGGCTCAGCTGGTTCGAGTCACTCATGGCACAGATGAGTTAACAGAGACAAAGGACCAAGAAGGGAAGGGACTCCTCCAAGGTCACACTGTGGCCATGGTACAGCCAGGATTAACACCTGGAGGGGCTCCGTGGCAGGGCTGAGCAGATCTGAGCTGCACTGGCCCTGAATGGGGTGTCCTGGGCCGGCTCTAGCAGAAGGACATAGCTTTGGTCTCGTTGACCCCAGGCAAATCCAGCTTGTCCCCACCTCACAGGTGGGACATGCACATACAGCAACCCTAACCCCGGTACCTCTCCCACCGACCCCTCCTCTCCATCCCCACCTCACTGCCCTGCATTCAGAATTCTCTTCTCTCACCTGCTGCCACTTGCTCTTGCAGGGACACAGTGGCCGCCCAGGGAGTCTTTCCATACCACACAGCACAGATGGTCTCTGCTCCAAAGGACAAAGCCCACTGCCTTCTTGGCCCTGGCTTCAGATGCCCTTCTCGATCTGCTGCTACTCCTGCCTTGTGCTCATGGATGTTCACCCCACACTTGTCTCTTCCTGGGAAGCTCTAGCTCTTCAGCTGCTGGACCTTTGCTCGTTTCCTTGGAAGAAGCCCTTCCTGCCCCATCAGGGCCTGTCCAAATTCCACCCAGTCGTCAGGACCCACTTCCAATACAACCTCATCCAAGCTGATTTTCAGAGCAGGCAAGACCTTCCACCCAGTCCCACCTCCCAGTGCAAGGGTCACCATCATCATCACTGCCATCTCTTGAGCACCTTCGATATGTTAAGTCCTAGAAGCTTTACTAGAGGTTATCTTTTTTAATCCTCTCAAGTAGGTTTTAATTATTACAATCTCCATTTTAGAGATACGGAAATAGGCTCAGAGAAATTAAGTAACTTGCCCAAGCTCACACAGCTAGCACGGGAGCAAAGACAGGATTCGAACCCAGGTGATCCAGTGAGAAAGCCTCATCACTAAGCACCACCCTGTCCTCAAAAAACATCATCGTCCTTCTCAGATCTCGTGAGGAGGACGGGACTTTGGTCTTGGAGGCTCCTGGGGGCTGGGGAATGAGATGAAATGGACTCTGTATGTTTGGGTAAACGCTATTTGTACAGTGGTGTCATACGTACCCCACGTGTGCACACACGCGCACACACACATGCAGGCTAATGGCCAACATATGCTTCACTTCAACATATGAAAACATCCCACCGAAGAGCTCCGTGCTCATTAGCAGCGGTTGCATCAGTGAACAAAAGGTCAGCCCAGGAGACTGTCCGCTCTATCTCCAGACGCAAGCACTTAGGGCTTAATGATGTGTATATTTTCATATGTGGGCAGCTAACATTCCCCATGTAAACTATTTGCAATTTCCCAATGTGGACAGACTCAGCTTTCAGGAAAAGCTGAGAGGGAAAAGGGGTGCTGGAGGGCCCCCTGCCTTCCAAAAAGGGCTGCTTAGAGCTCCGCCTGTCTGGCCCATGCCAGGGCGGAGGCAGCTGTTTCTTGGGGGGCCACCCCCGTTTCCCACTTCTCCTCCAGGATAGGAACAGGGGAGGGGCACTCCCACGGCCATACCCTGGCCGCCCCTTGACCCTTCACGAGGCGATCTGCGTCAGCCGCGGGGAGCCCTGCACACACAGCCGCCAGGGCCTTGCTGGGGACGGGGGCGGGGGTGGGAATCAGGCCTCCCGCAGGAGCCAAGGCCAGAGGCGGTTGTGGGCGCCTGCGAGGGGGCCGGCCTGATAGTTACTGGCCCCTCGATGTGAGTTTTCCCACAAATTTATACTTCTGTCACTCCCCAGAACAAGGCCATATGGTGGAGTTTGTTGATCTAGGGTCACGGATGTGGAAACTGAGCCCCAGGCGGTCTCGGAAGGGCAGGAAAGCTGTTCGTTCCTGTCTCCTCAGAACTGGGTACGATGCTCAGTGAGCAGCTAGTGCTCCATCCATGCTCCTAGCCAGAGTGGTTAGTGACGGGGGGGGGGGGGGCCCGGCCTGCCTGGCTCCAAAACCTCTAATCTCTCTGCTCTGCTTCGCTGACATGAACCAATGAGGGCACACAGTAGGTGCTCAATGTATCCGCTGAATCAATGTGTGTGCGTACATTCACATTCGCTGCAGGGAAGAGGGAAGTGGGGGGCAAGAGTGTCCTGTCCCTCAGGAGTACCCTCACGAGGTCCCCTGGTCGACCCTAACTTCGCGACAACGGGGCCGGAGCTCTTCGGGCCATTCTTCATGACGACGGGCTGGAGCGCCTGCCTGCCGCGGGTGGCCTGTGGGCCGGAGGCTTGGGGGGAGCCTGGAACTGCTTCCTGGGGAAGCGTCCGGGTGCCCGGGTTCCCCAGCTGTCGCTCTCCAGTTTCATCTCACCGTATCCCCGCCCTTCCAATAAATTCCCCCTTTGTTTGAGCAACCGGGAGTTAAGTATTTGCCACTTGCCACCAATAATCCAGACGAATTCACTACCTGTAAAATTAGGAGGTAGGGCAGGTGACAAGGAGGACCCTCCAAACACGACCCAAAGCTCCAGCGGCTTCCTCTCGCCTTGCTTCTCCCTCCTCGCCACCCCTCCGGTTGGCCGGTTCTGAGTTCTGTGAAGCCCGCCTGACTCTAGGGATGGGCACTGGGACTAGCAGGAGGGGACGACGCGGGGCTCGCTTCAACCCCAAATCCTGGCTTGAAGTAAGACCCGCTTGTACAATCACGACCAGGAGACAAAGGAGGGAGTTTACTGAACGGCAGCCCTGGACAGAGTTTCCTCACTCGAGGGCTGGTTTAAGGTCTGGCTGACAGGAAGAAAAAGCACCATTCTTCCACCTTTTTAATCAAAACCTTCCGCGGCATGTGGAAAAGCCACTGTGCTGCCTGCCGGGTCCGTCTGGAGCAGTTCCTCTCTCCGAGCACGGCCAGGCAGCAGACACGATCCACGAGCCCCAAATAAGAGCAGAACCGAAGGACAAAGTCGGGGTTTTGTTTTCGTGGCCATTGGGGAAAAATAAATCAGCCCAGACAAATGCTTGTGAGCACAGGGCCGTGGGGCCGCGGCTGCCGCCGTGCAAGCTCTGGTGTCTGTGCCCTCCTGCTCTCGGCCGGAACAGCCCCAGCCCCTCCCCGAGTGTCCGCGTGGTCAGCCTGACTGGTGGCCTGCAAGGCCCTGCTGCGCAGGGACGCAAGGCTGGACAGGCAGCTGGTGGCCACAGGCCCTTGGAATAGACGGCAAAAAATGACAAGCCTCACCGTGCCTACTGCTTCCCCTCAGGGCGGGCACAGACTCCAGTCAGAAGCGATTCACTGGAGCAGAGAAAGCTTAAGCTTCGGGACCCTTTACTTGTAGTCCTGGGGGCTACAGAGAGTTCTGAGTCGGGCGGGGAACATTCCTACAGAGGCACTTCTGGTAAACTGAGATCTCAGATAAAAAAGGCCCGAATCTCCACGGCTCTAGTCATTGGTTGTGATTTCTTTTCTCATTCTCAGGAAATACTTTCATACTTAATAGTCTCTTCCATTTTGTAATGTGGACGGCCTCCAGGTTACTTATGCTTCAACCCCCCTCCACACCTGGATCTTCCCTGTCTCCGACAGACAGCATGGTGTCTCGGAGGGGCCTTCTCCGGAGGGACACCCAGGGGTCCACCGTCTGCCTGCCACCAAGCCTTTAGGAGCCTGATCTTCACCTTCATCTTTCCGTGATGACCAGCCAAAGACCCCGAGTCCGAGGAGCTCACACGGGGCTCCCTGGAGCTTCCCGTGGGAGGAAGAGAGGGTGAGGAAGCCAGTGCCCTGACGCTGTGTTGAGAAGTAACCCGGCGTCCTTGTAAGGCCCCCATCCCACTGGGACGCAGATACACGCGACCACCCTGGCAATCTCCCGAAGTCTCTGGGCATCAATCGCTGGCACCACTTTGGAGGTGCCCCTGGAGATAGCCGGTTACCCCTCCAGGAAAACATTGCAGGGACGGGAGCGGTCTTTGCAAGCGGAGCCGAGGCGGCCCTGCGAGTGGTCAGAAGGCCAGGAGCCTGCCGCTTCCCCCGCTGGGGTCCAGGCTGACTTAGTCCATCAGCCTCGTGGGCTCCCTGAGGGTCCATTCTGTGCTCAGGGTATGAGCTCCACCTCAAGGACCTCACAGACCAACTTACTTGGCCAAGGCCAAGGGCACGAGGGAGTTCAAGACTGGTGGGGACAAAGGATGGCTGAGCGTGGTGCAGCCTCCCACCCCCAGAGGGAGCCTCATCAGACACAAGTGGCTTCATGGCGGAGGTGAGGTCTGACCCAGGCCCAAAGGACGAAGGGGGTTTGGCTGAGCAACGAGAGGGACCCTTCCTGTTTTTAGCTCCTGGCATTTGCATACTGAGAAGTATTCTAAGAAGCCCGGGGCTTTCAGAGAGTCAGTTTCTTTCCTGACACTTTTCCAGACAAGTTGAAGATGGTGGGATTACCTGTGAGGACCCCAAACAGCAGGCTCACAGAGGTCACCAGCCGAGTGAAGGGCCCAGAGGCCAGGAAATGTGTGGTTCCAGCCCTCTGCCATGGTGCCCCTGCTGACCTGGCCACCCCACGTCATACAGGTGTCATGTTTCCTGGCTCAGCAAAGTGGAGAAACACAGCCCTTGAGAAATAGCCACAACCCTTCAAGAAGGAAAAGCAGATTGGGGCCTAACGGGTCTTGACCCGTATTTCCTTGGCTGTTCAAGTGGCTTCACAGAAATCAGGAGGAAGGGTTTTTAGGGGTCAGAAGGGGAGAGAGGACATTTTTAAACATCGGCAGAACTTAGCCAGGGGCCTGGAGAGCTAGGCAGTTTTAATGAGAAAGAAAGGAAAATACATGAGTGACCCTGACCCAGGCCTCGACTCTTTACGTCAAAAGCAAGAACCGATAATTAACAAAATGAAACGTGCCTGGACGGGACTGAGGGGCCAGCCGGGCTCTGTCAATTTGATAATCCCCGGCCGTGACCTGTGGGTCCAAAGCACTGGATGGGAGATGACTGTTTATCCAGGCCGTGCTGGCTTTCGGGACCCTCAGGAGGGTGACTTTCCTGGCAAGTTGCTTGAATCCAGCCCTCTGTGCTCCGGCTGAGTGCAGCCGTGGGCAGGTAACTCCGGAGCAGAGCTCTGGTCCGAAGGGGCTGCAGGATGCTCACGGCGGGGAGTGTCCCTCATTCCTTGTGCGTGAGAGGCCACAGCACAGCAAGCCAACTTTCCATCTGCCAGAACACCCTCCCTCCCGTTCTTCGGCTTCCAAACCGGCTTCAGTTTGAAATTGTGTTGGAAATATCTTGGCCTTGGAAGATTTTTCTCCAGTGAAGATTTCATTCCATGGGGCTTGGGAATGAAGGAGGGGCAGGAATCTCCAAAGATCCAGGGAATTGAACCGAAACCCCCCACCCCCTACCCCCCCCATGACGTCATTGTTCTGCCCAAGGCCCACGGCCTGGGAGGGCCAGTCAGGCCACACGGTGAGTCAGCGGAGACCAGCATGGCTGCCCACCCAGGGCAGATCTGGGGGGGCAGGGGGGCGGGGGAGCGGGCCTATGTCCTCAGGAAGCCTAAGGCTGATTTCTCTGTCTCCAGCCACTCTAAAGAGAGGAATGCCGGGCAGGAAATACTATACACACACGCAGGAATGGGGATCAGAGGCAGAGCTGGCTCCACCGGCATCAAAGGAGCGTCCCAGTTTCTGACCTGGAAGGTCACGAGAAAGGAAAGGGACCCAGACGGGCATGCTGAGAGGAGCCCCAGCTGGCACAGCAGCCTCAAGGATGTCAGAAGGAGCTGAGAAGAAGTCAGGCTGTGGGCGAAGAGAATTTGTTTTCCAGGAAAGTCATGGAAGAAAAATAAGTATGTCTCTTTGAAGGACAATGGCACAGTCCTTAGAAATGCCGCGCAGGGAGACCGTGACATGAGACGATGTGAATAACACAGTATGAAGTGGAGGCCAAGCCCCAGGTTTGCCCTGACCAGGGCCAGCCTCGGGACAAGGGCTGGGAGGTGGCAGCGGTGTGTACAGCCTACAGGCGACAGCACCCTTGTCCTCCCGGACTCGCTCACTCCTGCAGCACCTGGGAGGCTGATCTGGGGGGAATTCTGTCTCTGGTTAACTTTATTTTATTTTATTTTTTTTAAAGGTTTTTAAATTATTTATTTATTTGACACAGAGAGAGAGATTACAAGTAGGCAGAGAGGCAGGCAGAGAGACAGGGAGAGGAGGAAGCAGGATCCCCGCTGAGCAGAGAGCCCGATACGGGCCTCGATCCCAGGACGCTGAGATCATGACCTGAGCCGAAAGCAGAGGCTTTAACCCACTGAGCCACCCAGGAGCCCTCTGGTTAACTTTAGAGAAGGCAAAGCAGTGGAGGAGAAAGATCACAGGCTCTGAATCAGACAGACTGGGCTTGTAGCTCAGCTGCACTCTCTTTCTGTGCTTTTTCTTTTATTGTAAAATATTTGTAACACAAAAATTGCCACTTCAACCATTTTCAAGTGTACAGTTCAGTGGCAATAAATACATTTATAATGACAACCATCACCACCATCTTTTTCCAAAATTTTCTCATCACCCTATTAAGCAGTAACACCCCATCTCTCCCTCCCAGGAGCCCCTGGTAAACCCTAGTCTACTTCTGTCTTCACAGATTTGCCTATGCTGACATTTCATATCAGTGAAATTACACAAAGTGTGGCCTTTTACATCTGGCTTCTTTCACTTTGTGTAATATCTTCAGGCTTCACCCACAGGGCAGCCTGAGTCAGGACTTCGTTCTTACTTATGGCTGAATGACAATCCACTACGTGCACAGACCATGGTCCGTTTATCCATTCATCTGTTGACAGGCACTGGGTTCCTTCCACCTTCTGGCAACTCTGGATAGGCTGCTGGGGATCCTGGCATGTGCCCATCTGTCGGGGTCCCTGTTCCAGTTCTCCCAGACTGCCCTCTCAACAGCTACAGACCTGTGCCCAACGTAGAAGGGACAACTCTGTCTCCTACACAGGATGGCCAGGAAGATGGGAGAGAGAGGTGCAGAGCCTATAGCAAGCATATGGTAGGTGCTAAATTAACCTGACCTGTTCACACCGCCCCCATTAGAATCACCCTTAGTAAAGGAAAGAGCTAACAATATTCCCTTTCAAGGGTCTCCATTTAAAAAGCACGGATGCTAAATGACAACTTCGCACCAACAGCTTCTCTGCTTTGCCTGGATGCTGCAAACGTCAGAGCATTTAGACACATACAAGCCCAAAGAGTAACAGCTTTGGGAGAATTGAAGCCCAGCTGCAGGCCAACGACAGCAAAAATCAAAAAATGAAGTCAATTCCTTCTAGTGCCTTCTCTCCAGCATAGGGTTGTGGAAAGCCTGGGCAAGGAACGGTCCAGTCTCCTCTTCCGAATCATGTGACCCTTGGAGGGGAGGGGTGCAGCCCCTCTCTGGGCCTCAGTTCCCTCACAAAAGGAGTGAGAAGTTGAGCTTAGCTCAGGTTTTAAAGCTGGGTTCCACCAAGCCACAAGTGTTCTTTAAAAGCCAGGGTCTGGGGAGGAGGAGGGAGGCAAAAGGGGGTCTAGCCCCCAGGCCGCTCAACTGTGCCTTGTCTCTGTGGCTTTGCATTCTGGAAATTTGTAGCGAGAGCCATCTGCAAGGCCCTGGACTGGTCACCTTACCCTGAGACTGCCCTGGGTGCCCAGGCCCACCCCAGGAGGCGTCCTCTGTCCTCTCAGGGTATATTGCAGGAATGATCCCCCGGGACGGGCTCTCGGCTCCTCTCCCAACATACCAGGATTTCTGGAGGCCAAAACCTCCATTCAGAAGGCAGCTCAAGCAGCAGGGGCCCTTCATGGGAAGTGGTGCTCTGTCGGGCACTGGGGTGAACTTGAAATGACCCAGGAGCCCTCATAGGCTCTGCTCTTCTCCAAACAGTACCCTAGCTCCCTGGTAGTGCTCCTGAGTCATTTCAAGTCAAGAAGAGACTTAGAGCCCAAGGCAGGGAGCCAGGTTAGGTCGTCTTAGGAGAACAGGATGGGGTAGGGTCAAGAGCACAGACAGAAGTCTCAGCTTCCCCCAACCCAGCTATGTGACCTTGATGAGTTACTTAACCTCTCTGTGTCCATCTCTTCATTTCTAAAATGGAGATAATAACCCATTGGATAGACATGAGGATTAAGTGAGTTATCTAAAGCCCACAGAATCATGTCTGGCACGTAGTAAGAACTGCTCCTGGGACCGCAGGGGTCTCTCAGATGGCATCCAGGCCAACCTGCTCACTCTACCGATGGAAACTGAGGCCTAGGGAGAGCAGGCATCTGGCTGTGAGGGGAAGGAGAAGAGGCAGGCTGTGGGGCTCAGGCCTGGCTTCGATCCCCCACTAGGCCCAACCTCGGTGTTCTTGGGCAATTACTTAACCCCTTTCAGCCCTCGTTTCTCATCTGTTTAGACAACCACTACAAGGACCTCAGAGTGAAACAGGGAACACGAAGTTCCAGGCATGCAGCAATAGATGCTAGCTCCCTTCTGTCTTGTCCCAGGACAGCCAGTAAGCACAAACGTGCCTTTAATTGTTTTGAATTCTGCTCTCTGTTGCTCCCAAAAATTGAAGAGGAAGAAGCCCAGCCTCCCCTTCCCCACTGCTTCTTTTTTTTTTTTTTTTTAAAGATTTTATTTATTTATTTCACAGAGGGAGAGAGATCACGAGGAGGCAGAGAGGCAGGCAGAGAGAGAGAGGGGGAAGCAGGCTCCCCGCCAAGCAGGGAGCCCGATGCGGGCCTCGATCCCAGGACCCTGAGATCATGACCTGAGCCGAAAGCAGAGGCATTAACCCACTGAGCCACCCAGGCGCCCTCCCCACTGCTTCTTGAGAAAACTCAGGAAGTTCCTCTCTCATGTTTTCTTTTCAGTCCTCTTCCATGGAGCCATTTTGCAAGGCTGTGGCAAAGCGGGAAAAGCCAGGGTGCAGGCCCAGCTGCGCCCTCCGCCCCCACCCAAGCCCCACTGCCTGCCCAGCCAGATCCTACCGAGGAGGGGCTCAAGCGAAGGTGGCCTCCGAGCTCACTGGATTCATCGACAATAGGATGGAGATGCTCTTCTAGGCATCTTCTGGGAGACAGATGAGGGCCAAGCAATTTAGCAGAGCTGAAATGCTGGGTCCAGTGCCAGTGTCTGGAAGCCCAAACTCCATGGAGGATGGGACAGGCACTGGGAAGGGAGCGATTTGTCCCAACCACCCATATCCCATGTCCTGGGTTGCCGTGGAGACCAGGGGTTGGTTAGCCAGTTAGGCAGACTCTAGGCCAGCTCCCCACTGGGCCACAGAACCCAGGAAAGGAGATGAGGAATGAGCCTGACTCTTAGTCCGGTGCTCCTGGCTCCGGATGATGCTCTCTCCAGCAACAAGCCAACATTTATAAAATGCATCACAGCTGGGAGGTAGTCAGCCTAGCATTTTCTGACGGTCTTAGGAGGTGCAGGGACACAGTTAAATGACAGTGAATTGCTCAGTGAAAAAGGTATTCCCTTTTCAGTTCTTCTTTGAGCCTCCTGTCATCAAGAAGAAAGTCTCAGTGTGGAACCACTGTCTTGCTAACAGGTCTCCAATACTCACTAATGTCTCTTCCAAACAAAGAGAAAGGCAGCTTTAGGCTCAGAGCCTTAGGCAGGCAAAAGAGGCCCTGGGTAGAGCTTGATGCCACTTTTCCCAGTTAGCTTTCTGTGTGACGAACCGATGCTGGCTTTCCAGGCATGTTCCTGACGTAAAGTTTTCTTTTGAAACTCATTTATTTTAATCAATTAATTATTTATTTTTAAAAAGATTTTATTTTGAAATAACCTCTACAGCCACGTAGGGCCCGAACTCACGACCTCAAGATCAGCAGTTGCACGCTCCACCGACGGAGCCGGCCAGGCGCCCCAAAACTCATTGATTTTAAACAGAAAGACATGAGTTAATTTAAAAGAGAAACAGCATACATGTAACTAATTGTAAGGGCGGTCTGCAGATACCGCAGAGCCCGTGGAGGGGCCGTAAGAAGGAAGGCTGGCCATGAGCCCATCCGCACGCCATGTTTATCGTCCCCGTGCTCAGATGGGAGAACTGAGGCTGCAGGGAGGTACAGCAGGAAGGCGGCAGAACCGGGGCTCCATGTGCTCCTGAGGGCAAGAAGCGAAGCTGCTGACGCCCCCGCCCCCCCGAGGCGGAGGAACTGTCCCAGCTGAGAAGCTGGCCAGCCGGGGCCAGCTCAGACTCCTAAGCCACTGCCCAGGCTGGGAATGGGGAGGCGCCGGTGAAGTGAGCAGGGGGCCGGGGGCCAGAGAAAGAGGAACTTGGAATAATTATTATTTCCTTTCATTCAAGCTCTTTACTTTTTAAAAGGTGGATGTTTTCCGGAGAGCCACACCAGCACTAGGAATAGATTTCTTTTGTGCAAAAACTCAGGCTGATGGGTAACTTCCCCTTAACAAGAACAAACTTCCCTGCCTTACTCTATCGTTGTTTACAGAAGCAAAGAGGCCTGTGTCTGTGTGGGGCCCAGAGAACAATATCCTGCCAGCAGACCTCCAGCAAGAAGTGCCCTCCGAAAGCCGCCCCCGCCCCCGGGCATTTCCAGCATCCCACAGAGGCTGCCAAGCCGGGTCAAGTCTGAAGTCTGCCCCAACCCACCAGCACACCTTGGTGTCCCGTCCCCTTCAGCAGGACCTTTCACCAGGTCTGAGCTGCCCCTGGAGTCTGCTGGTAGTACATTAAAACTGGGTGCCACCTAACCAGGTTTCAGTGACTGGGGGCTGGTGCAGCTCAAAGATGCAGACTTGGCACCACTGCTCATGGGCCCAGTTAAAATGAATCACGGCAAGACGGGCTACAAACAACACCGGCGAAGCAGGATACTCAGGGTCTCACCCGAAGCCCTGCCTCCACGATTCAAAACCAGCCTCTTCCCTTCCCAGGCCTTGGTTGCCTGATCTGTAAAATGGGTACACTAATGCCCAGCTTGGAGAGTTGCTATGGAAGATCCAAGAGCAGGTCAGTACACTGCAATGGCATCGTTGCACATAGATGGTCTAAAAGTAGGATATTGTTATGTCAACCGGGAGAACTGGAATAATCGGGAAGGACCAGGCCTGGCCTTGCTCTTCCCAACTGGCAGTGCGGCTTGGGTTCTCTGGAGGAAAAGAGATTCATGGGCCTAAAGTGCTCTACCATTTGTTTACTTTTTGTCCCCATGTGCACCCTGTTCCCCAAAACCCAGAGGCCTTCTGACAAGGAAAGATAAGACAAAATGAAAGCAAGTCATTTAAAAACAAGTAAGGAAAATGAATCTGAGTTTTATCAAAATTAAAAACCATTGTGTTTCAAAGGACACCATCACAAAAGTAAAAGGACAGCTCACAGAATGGGAGAAAATATTTGCAAATTATGTATCTGATAAAAGACTTGTATGCAGAACATACAAAGAAGCCTCAGGATTCAACATTAAGAAGAGGAACAGCCTAATTTAAAAATGAGCAAAGGATCCGAATAGACATTTCTCCAAAGAAGATCTACAAAGGGCCGACAAGGACATGAAAAGATGCTCAGCACCATTAGCCATTAGGAAAATGCAAATCAAAACCACAATGAGATACCACTTCATGCCCTCTAAGATGAACACAATTAAAAAGACAGAAAATGCCAAATGCTGGTGAGGACGTAGAGAAGTGGGAACCCTCGGGTGCTGCTGGTGGGAATGGAAAACAGTGCAGCCCCTTCAAAAGCAGTCTGGCAGGTCCTTGAAGGACTGAACCACCAAGTTACCACGTGACCCAGCTATTCCACTCCTAAGTATCTACCCAAGGGAGAGGAAGACCTACATCCAGACAGAAACTTGTACGCGGATGTTCAGAGCGGCATTACTCATTCTAGCCAAAAAGTGGAAATGACCCAAGTGTCCATCCACTGATGAAAAGATCCACAACAACAGGGTCCATCCATACAGCAGGATATCATCTCACCATAAAGAAGACTGAAGTACTCATACGTGTTACAGCACAGATACACCCTGGAAACATTATGCTCAGTGGAAGAAGATACAAAGGCCACACGCTGTATGATTCCATGTATACGAGATGTCTCCAGAATAGGCAAATCCACAGAGACAGGAAATGGATTAATGGCTGCCCCGGGTTGGGAGGAAAAGGAAATAGGGAGTGACTGCTAATGAGTACAGAGCTGCTATTGGGAGCCATAAAACATACTGGAAGCAGATAGTGGTGGTAGTTGTACAACTCGGTGCCTATTTTAAACTACTGAACTGTACACCTTAAAAGGATGAATTTTATGGTATGTGAATGATATCTCTATAATGCTAATATTTTAAAGTCATCTATTATTATTTATTACTATAATTAAAAATACTTCCCGGTCCACCCCAGCTCAGAGCAAGCCTGCCTCCTCTCCTCCCCTCCCCACACGCACCCCCCAACACCTGTATCACCTCTGGTCTGCAGGTACCTGGAAGGTGAGCTGCCCAGATCTCTACAGAGCCCAGCACACAAATCTGATCCCACCAAGGGGCCTCACAACTTTGAATATTTCTAGGACATGGCTGTCTCACCAGCACGAGGACCAGCCTGTCATACAGATGATGTTTCGGTTTGGGGTTTGGGGGGTGAGAAAGTAGGCAGGAAGCTGTATGCGCCGTACGCCTCCCCAAATCCTTCTGCCTCCCTTGCTGGCCAGTGGACCTTGAAAAAGGCAGTTAATGTTCGTGCCCTTCCTTCACTCCTCTCCTCCCGTTTGGCAGTGACCACGAGACAACATCTTCAAGATGGTGGGGCCGCTAAAGCAGCCAGAACCCCTGGTCTTTACCCTAGAGAGTTGAAGACCCAATCAGATTGTGCATAAGAAAGACAGACTCTCTGCTGTGGGACGCCCCTGAGATTTGGGGGTTGTTTCTTGCGGCAGCGAGGATTAATCATCCTGATGAATGCATTGCCTTCTAATGAGCCTGGTCTCTCTGGCCAGCCTCTGTGGCTGGGGGCCCTTCAGACCCCTCCTTGGCCTCTCTCAACTCCACAGCTGGAGTTCATGTCTGAATGATTTCCTCATTCAAGCCTCATTTTGAACGCACAGAGGAGGGGGAAGTCAGACGCTAGCCACCGCCGAGTGTCTAACGCAGACCAGCTCCCGAGCTCTGTACTTGCGGGTTTATCTGTGAACCTCACAGCCACCCTGCCCACTTGACAGATGAACCACCCAAGGCACTGGAAGGCTAATTAACTTTCCCAAGGCCATGCAGCTTAAGGAGGCCAAGTCTGGCTTCCAACCCAGGTCTACCTGGTTCTAAAATGCCTTCTCAAAGCACTCTGCTGCCTCTGTGTTAGGGCCCCAGTACTTCTGCTGCGCTCCAAAGCCCGCCCGGGACTGGTGTCTCTAATAGCCCCCAGAGCGAAGCTGGCCACGTCTGGGCAACTGATGCAAGATCTGGGCAGCGTCCAAGGAGTGGGCTTTGCCCCCTAGGAAGGAAGCCCTCACGCCAGGGTTGGAAGAGCCTCATCGCACAGGGAATGAGAATTCAGCTCCAGGCATAAAGCTCTGGCTTTGAGCAGGGACTTTCCAGCCAGACTCTCAGCAAACACACCGTGTCAGACACCGGGGAACACAAGCCAGCCAAGTGGCAGCTCCCCAGGAAAAGACACGAGGCAGGCAAGGTGAGGGGCCCACAGAAGGAAGGAACCCAGGGCCCCCTCACTGTCTCATTCAAACCAGCTCGCGAGGATTGAGAGCCATGAGTCTGGCACGGCGCCGGCACAGGGGACATCTGCAGAGAGCAGATGCCGTCACCTCTGCCCCGTGAGCTAATAACCCTGCCACCTGTAGCCATGACCTTCGTCCTGTGCGCTGTCTCTCTGTCTTTCCTGGGTGCGGGGGAGGGCAGCCACTCAGGGACCCAAGACGAAAACCAGGGAGTCACCTGGGACTCCTTCTGCCCGTTCTGCTTCGTGCCCACACCTGGCCGCCCCCTAAGAGATCCCTCCTCCTAACATTTCCGGAGACCCTTGTGCCACCATGTCCCTGGGGCCGCTGTCCCGGCAGGGGGCACGGGCACTCCCGTAGCACCTGCATCAGCTCCCCAGGTGGTCTGCTGGCGTCAGAGAATTCTTTGTTCTGGGTCTGTCCCGTGCATCGTAAGGTGCTCAACGGCACCCCTGGCCCGTGCCCATCAGACACCGTAGCACGTGCTCCCAATAGTGCCAGTCAAAGCCATCTCCAGACACTGTCTCCCCAGGGGCAGGATGGCTCCAGTGAGAACCACTGCTCTACGCCTTTGCCGTGAAGGGCCCTTCTTTCCTTTCATTCTTATCTGGCCTCCTTCTCCCCACTGATTCAGCCGCCTCACCTCCCAGAAGCCTCCCGGGCTCCCTGAGGCTGGTGGAGGGGCAGCTTCCCTTCGCACAGAGCTGCCCCTGCTCCCGTCACCAGGCGGCAGACTGATCCATAGACGTGCCGTCACCCCTTGTGCAAGACGGGCTTCTCAGAACCCCCATGGGGACACGGGGGCACGGACCACATGTCCCTGCATAAGCACAACAGGACAGCGCGCTCGGAGACCAGTCGGGTAGCTGTGGTAGCTTCTGACCAGAGGCAAGGGGCTGCATGCGGCCAATGTGTCAGGCTGAGGGGCACAGAAGAACAAAAAAAAAAAAACCAAAAAAACAGAACAGGGGTCTAGGTGAAGGGCCTTGCAGGAAGAGCTTGAACAAAGGTTACGGGGTGTGGTCGACAAGATGAGACTGGCAATGACGTGGCCAGAACCCAGCGTGGGGCCTGTGGGAGAGGTATCAGGAGGGAGGATTTTGAAGCAGAAGGAAACCAGGTCATGAAGACCTTTGGATGTCTTCTGCAGCCAGAGATGTATCCAGCAGGATGTAAAATTTAGGGGGGAAAGGCTTTATGGTCAAACAAGTTTGGGAAATGCTTTGTCTGCAGGACTTCTCAGAGCCTTCGATAAGCTCACGTGCCAGGTGAATCTTCACAAGCGGAAGACATAGCACATAGTGTTGCCCACATGTAACTGACTACAGAGCCTCTCAAATGATCACTGTCCTTCGGTCTACCCTTTGGAAATGCTGCTTGGAGCTGACACAGGACCTACAACGCGAATAAGAGCTCAAGGTAAGGATGATCTGGGTTTGGGGACAACGGCTCTAGGAGTTCCTCAAACACCTCAGGGCCAACACCAGGGCCTCAGCCACTAGCTCGACCCCTCTCCCAGCCCCTGGCTCCCCAGCCCCTGGGGCATCTGCAGCATTGAGAAGTGAAAACAGCTCCTGAGAGATTGTCTACAGGAAGGACTGGGAGGCAGTGTGAAATTTATTGTAGGAAAACAGTCGCCCCACGGGACTGCTTCGACCACCTCCCCCAGGCCCCTGGGCCACAACATATGGTGTGGTTTAAATTTTTTAAATTGAGGAGTACTTAAGGAAAAAATGTTGGCGGGCTCGGAGGCACTTGTAAAACCGTCTGAGCTGATGAGGAGTCTGGGCCCCATCTCTCTAGGAGATGAAGGCAGCGCGCTGAGCAGGGGCAGGGAGGCCCAGGGAGCAGGACGGGGTCTGCCAGCAGAGGTTTCTAGATGAGGCTGGCCGCGCAGGGAGACCGTGGAACAGCCCCACCCCACCCCCGCAGCAGCCCCCGGATGGGCTAAAGGCGCCAACAAGGGTGGACAAAGGAACCACTTCATCCTCACTGCAGACCACAGCCGGGGCGGGGGCAGCAAGAAGGCAGTGAGGGGTCAGGTGTGGGAAACAGGGCACCACCGGGTTGGGGCAGGGGGGGGTTCAAGTCCTGGCTGCACGACCTGGGACGGTGACAGTCCCTCCAGAGCCTCCCTGTGCTCGGCCGTAAGACGGAGCCAATGGAATCCCATCACGTGGTAGCAGCAAGGACTAGGTGAGACGGCGTCTGCACACAGCGGGTCCTCAATGCACGTTAGTTGCTGCAGTCTCGGGGGAACACAAGTAGGTGGGCAGCCCCAAACCAGGTGCAGATGGAGAGCTGAACCCACAAAGCTGAGGCGTCATGGAAACTGCCTTTGCTGAGGGCAGCTAAAGATTCTATCAGCTGAGGGGCTGTAGAATGTTACCCGCCCCGTGCCCCCCTGCCCCCC
>LNAC01000001.1:11305842-11333506 GCA_002007465.1 Ailurus styani
GCCCAGCTCTGTGCTGAGCTTTCTTACACTTTCAAGTCTTACCTCCATTTTATCAGTCATGAAACTGAGGTTCAGAGAGGTTAAGCAACTCACCCAAAGCCACACAGCGCTGAAGAGCCTGGAGCAAGACTCCAAGGCCAGAGCTNCCAAAGCCATCACAGACGACGCCTAGGAGGTGTCTGGCACCCCACTGAGCCGGTAAGCTGCGGTTCTTGCCCACCCCGGGGCGTCTATACCCTTGGGCGGTGCCTCCCCTGAGCCCTGGGTCCTGGTCCTGCCCAGGGTGTTCACGCTGTTTTAAGCGGTGGCCAGCAGACCAAAGGCAACACGACAGCGGCTGCGAGTGCGGGGAAACAGGGCCCCTGCTCACACGTCTCCTCCTTGACCACTTTCAACCCAAGAACTTCTCGCAGGTGCCAACAAGGCCTGTGTCTGGAACAAAGCAAGGCACGGTTGCCTGACGGCTGCGCAGACGGAGCGGGCCAGCCGGTGTGCCGAGGGCCGCGCCTGGGAGGAGCGAGCTGGCCCTGACCGGCGTCTGGGGCTTTTATGAATGTGAACCCTCTCGTTTCCGAAATGTGCGGAAGGACCGGGACTGCTCGCCCATCACGTGGAGAGAAGTGTACGCTTACGCAGGAGGCAGAAGCAGAGAGACACCAAGGGGAAGCGGCGCGAGAATGATAAGTTGGGACGGTGGCTTGGGGGGAGCGGGAAGGAGTGACACAGGCGACCTGTCTGGGTGCGAGGCTGAACTGGCTGCACAGAGACGGCCCTGGCCGCCTGCAGATGCTGGAGGTGGGCGCACCTGCTCCAGAACAGACCCGGTGTGGGACGAGAGACCCCAGGTGGGGGGACCCCACACGCTCAGGGCCCCCTGGCCCGCCACAACCCCCCAGGGGGCAGCGAGGGTGTGAGGGGGCCCAGAACTACGGGGGACCCCTGGGACCCCTGCTGAGAACATCAAGGCAGGAGGTACAGGCCTCAAGGGACTTCCGCGTTGACAAAACTTCTACAAATCTGCAGAGACGGTCTCTGTGCGCAGGGGAGAGGAGGCCTGATTTTAAACTCTGAAGGAGCTACTCTGAGTGCAGAGGTGTCAGGTCACCCTGGATGTCCTTGCCAGGGGGTCACAAGCTGTCAGAACCACCTCCCCCCTGCCAGGGCTGCGGGAGCCGTACGTGACCCGGATTCCTTGTGTCCGCAATGCTGTCTCCTGAGCAGCGGCGGCGGACCTCTGTGATGGCATTCTGCCTCAGTGCCACCGTGCAGGGACCCAGCCAGGCGACAGCACCCCCAAGGAGGCAGGACAGCAGGGCAGGGGCTGCGTTTTATCCTGGGACTCCATGCCATGTCCAGGTGGTCTCCACACCCCATTGGCAACACCTCTCTCTCTGACTGAGCTCTCTCATCTTTCTCATTGTTTGGTTCTTATCTTGGGACTGTCATTCTCTCAGTGTAGGCCTGGAGAGAATGGACTCTGTGAAGGTCTGATGTGCAGGGACCCTGTGACACTATCTCATCAAGCCTCCCCCATTTTACAGCAGAGAACGCTGAGGCCCGGGGACAGGAAGACCAAGGTCACATGGTAAATTAGGGGTGAAGCCATTTCCTGACCCGCATGGCTGGGTGCTGCCACTCCCTGCCACACTCTGTGAGGACGGACCGACAGCACCCTGTCACAATGGCTGGGGTAGCCTCGGTGGCAGAGGCAGCGCCCAGATGCTGGGTAAGGACCGAGCCCCTGCTGGCCCAGGGGGGTGCAGGACACACCCAGAGGTGTTGGGAGGCAGGCTGCACCTCGGGCTCCGGAGGCCTCTAGGAGATGGTCTGGCAGGGGGAACCACCTTTAAGAAACAGAAACTGAGGCCCAGGGAGGGAACATGACTTAATTTTGTGAGTAGAAGAGCTGGGACTAGAACCCCAGGCTCCCAGGCCAAGTTGTGAACCGGACGGAGACCATGTTCATCGGTCAGGTTGGGGATGAAAAGGAAGAGGCTCCAGAGAACCCAGGTCTCCAGGCCCCCCGGGGGATGGTGCTAACTCTCTGCCTCAGCACTGGGGTGGGTGTGCTCCTGAAGTCGGGTCCTGGTGGCCCCTCGCCCTTCAACAGACTGCAGAACACACTTCTGGATACTCCACATCCTGTGTGTATTCAACCACTGTTGCCCCTGCCAGCACAGCCGCAGCCACTTCATTTCCCTCTTGATCACCCCCAGACGCTGCCCCTCCACACCAACCTCTCCAAACCACCCCTGCTGCGCCCTTTCTCCTGGGCCAGGCCGCCCCTGGTCCAGCTACAGACGCTTGGGTGTGGGCCCGTGGGCAGCGTAAGGACCCTGGAGGGCCTGGGCCCCAGGAAGCAGGCCTCCCCACGGCTCCCCGGGCCCAGGCTGGCCCACCTGCCTTGGCCTTGCCCGTCTCAGGCACACTCCGAGGGAGGATGAGAACGCGGGATCTCTGGAAACCAACAGCAGCCTCCGGCTGGGTGCTTCACAGCTCCCCACACTGGCGGGGGTCTGGGGCCCACGTTCCTCCAGAAGGCCCCCCATTCCTCCTACTGTGGGGTTTGGGCAGCCTCTTACCTTTGGGGTGAGGTACTTGGTCATAATTTCCTTCCCTTTTTCCCCCAGTTTTTCATCTGGAGTAACTTCATATTCTGCCTGAAACAGAAGAAGGAAAAGAACAATAACAGATCCGCTCCTGGGCTGCTTCTAGTTACACAAGTTTCACGGCCCCTGGAGAGGACACCATGGAAGTCAAGTGACCACTCCCTCCCCCACGGAGCAGGAAGCCGAGGCCCAGACTGGGGAGATGACCTGGCCAAGGAGCCCCGACGTCAGGCCAGCCCACTCTGCACCAGCTGTGGACACGCGTGCATGAGAACAGGCGCTCTCCTCTCGGGCTGCCCGTGAGGCTCACCGGGAGCAAACACCGGTGCTCGGGCCCCACCTGACCCCAACGCACTCTGACCCTCTGGCCAGGAGGGCGGGGCTCTGGGCAGCTGGGGTTGAGAACCACTGACTCAGATAAATCACAGGAAGCCACTGGACAGTAATGAGCCACCAAACTGGAAGGTCCCCGAGAGGCTGGCTCGGGTCACTCAGACCTCACAGCTGCATGACCTTAGACAATTTCCTTCACCTCCATGAAACACAGACTGAAAAAGCACCCAGTACGGGACAACTGTGCAGACAGAGTGTGACCAAGCTCTCAGCCCAGAGCCAGGCACATAATAATACTCAATGAACAGTTGTGGAATTATCACTGTTGTCATTATCATGCCTTGCAAGAGAAAACACTAATATAGATGCCTTACCTTTTGCAGCTTTTCAGCTTATAAAATGAACATACAGAAATTTTTCAGAAAGCACACATGCACACGGAGGGAGAGGGAATGGCAGACTCCCGCTGAGCAGGGAGCCCGATGTGGGGCTTGACTCAGGACGCCGGGATCATGACCTGAGCTGAAGGCAGACGCTTAACTGACCAAGCCACCCAGGCGCCCCTTTTCAGATGTTCTTATCTGAACCTCGACAAAGTGCAGGCAGTGATATGGGAGGGTAGGGTCTCCCGCTACACTCCTCCTTCAGCATCTGATGAGCAGGGGGCTCAGCAGACTTGGCCAGAGTCATGCAGAGGAGATGGCTAGGCTGAGGCTTCCATCTCCAAACCGGAGCTCTTTCTCAACAACCCCAAGGAATTTAGGACTCCAGATGGCTGGCCAAGTCAGCGGGACCTCCAAAAGACAAACCTTTTTATTTTCCTTGACCTCAAGAGGGGCTCCTTCACTCACATCTGACGCACTTGCCAAGAGGATAAAAGGCCTCAAGTTAACAAGAAGCCTGGGTAAGCCTGCCTTTCTCATTTAGACAAGAGAACTAATTGCAAATTGTTTATAACCATTTCAAAATCCACCACCCAAGGATTTGTCAACCTCGGTCCAAAAGCACAGCTATTTCAAAAGAGAAAGGAAATGACATCAACACAGACTGCAACACCGTGGAGTCAGGCACCCGGCCTCCAGGCCCAGTTCACGGCAACCCCACCACCCTGTGTCTAGGGTCCAATCTCTCCCCAAGACCAGTCCGGAAGCCCCTCCAGGGACGAAGCAGAGGCAGCACGTGGAGCGCCCACGGCTGCAGTCAGGCACGTTTCCATCCGACACGAGTGAGTTTTTCCTGTGTTACGTTTCTCTTCTAGCAGAGAATCAAGACTCAAGTGATTTTTCTCCAAAGAAGAAACGTTAACACTTCAATCATTTGGATCACAGGGCTATTATGGGACAGTAATTCTGGAAAGAATCCAACCCCCTCAATTTACAGACACCGAGGCTCACAGAAGCCAAGACTGGGCCCAGTGTCACACAGCTGGTGGCGGCAGAGCCAGGAGAGGAGCACAAGTCACCTGCCTCAGTGCGTCGCCCGCCGCAGTGCC
Source organism: Ailurus styani (assembly GCA_002007465.1). Taxonomy (NCBI): domain Eukaryota; kingdom Metazoa; phylum Chordata; class Mammalia; order Carnivora; family Ailuridae; genus Ailurus; species Ailurus styani. The sequence continues at coordinate 11,310,277 of LNAC01000001.1, forward strand.
TCCACACCATCAAGACTAGCCTCGTAGGGCTGACCCTTGAGTTTTTCCTGTTATTTTCTCCCTGATGCTCCCCAACAATCCCCCCAAACTAACACACACGTGTGCACACCTAACACAGTATGGAGTAGGTTATCGGCTCACCCTCAAGATAGGTATTATTGTTCCCAAAGAACAGATAAAGAAACCGAGGCTCCGAGAGCACACACAGCCAGCTCAAATACAGTCAAGCAAACACGTGAGAGGCCTGGAAGCTATGTCTCCACAGGGGCTCAGAGTTCTAGAGCATGACTGACCCCCCTTTTCCCAGGATGAGGAGAGAAGCACCTAGTGTCCTGCCACTCTGGAAACCCGCCTAGTGGTCTGGCACCATAGGAATCTACCCAGACTGCTTTGCAGGACCCAGGCCCCGGGCAAATGGCCGACCACCTTTTGGGGTAACTCAATCCCATGCAGAACCCTGGATTTGCACTGTCCCAAAATACATCTGTGAAGGCGGCTCTATTTAACCAAATGGAGGCTTGAAGCTCATTAATCAGCCTCAATAACCAGCTGAAAATATTATTGCTCTGGGTACTAAAACCCACGTTAAAAAAATAACATCACTTTCAGGTCAGCTGCCTCCCAGCAGAGGCCCAGCGGGGCGGCTGGGCGCCACGGTGCCACAGGGAGGCAGCCGGGAGCACGCGGGGACAGGCATCCCCAGCCCAGGATCAAAAGGCCTTTCTTTGAGAGTCCATGTCAGGTCACCACCACTTGAAGAGCATTTGTGTTGGGAGGCAGAAAACCAACAGAAGGCTTCCAGCTGGGCTTTCCACACTGATTAAGTCACCTGGAGTGACAGGCCATGTCTCCACAGTGACCCCCGAGAGGCCTCCGACAGAGAGAAGGTACCATGGTGGCTCAGCTGGGTGGGCAGAGCTCAGGCGGATCATTCCACCCGAGGCGGGGACCACCCGGGAACCCACTGCTAGGGGAACACCCTTGCTCAGGTAGTGGGCAAAAGCTGCTGCAATCAGCTGCGACCCGAAAACATAAGGAGCAAATAAGAGGTTGGGCCAATAGCCCAGAATTTTACAATTAGCGTTGGCTCGAGAAATGGCAGCCAGACAAAGACTTCAACGCAAAGAGAGAAAACCACATGCAAGGAATGCCCCCATGGGCTCCATCAGTAGGGCAGCTCTGTGCAGCCGGAGAGGGTGCTCGGTCTTAGCCTCTTCCCTCGGCAGAGGGGACACGTGCGGTCCTCTCTGCTGTAAGGCCCCTTTGAAAGCTGGGAGCTCAGCCCTAACAGCCAGAGCACCAAAGGGCACCTACGCTAATCCGCTCGGAGGATCTCTCTCCTCCCCAGGTACATCCAAGGTGCTCATTTCGTGAGCCTCTCCTCACACTGCGATTCATGCCAAATGCAGAAATGGCCTTTGGGGAGGAGATGCTGCTATAATACAAAGAGCAAAACACTACACTGAGTTTAAGGCAAAAAGAATTATTTATAGATCTCTGCCTGCCAAAGAGTAAACACATCGGTGTGCATCCTAGTTTATAAACGTAACATTTCATCCTCATGGTCTGCTCTAATTTCATCATCAATCTCAGAAAATGCTGGTAAAAATATGTCCTCTCTATTAGAACACACTTCCCTCCGATGATTTTTAAAAACATGAAGACCACAAGCCAGTGAAAGGGGACCTGCCACGTTTTCAAAGCAGCCGGCCCTGGTTTACAGAGCAGAGCGTGAGCCGGATTCCTCTCGGCTTCTGACTAACTGCAGATGTCACCTCCTCCTCCCGGGAGACCTTCTCCGGCCCTGACAAGAAGATGAAGTCAGAGATGCTATGAGGTCTTGCCACCTCCGGCTTCTGTAATTACCGAATGTGGTCAGCTTTTCCAAAGTGCTCGCGGCAGGGACAAGTGACGCGCCCGGCTGGCAGCACTGCTCACCACGGCCCTTTCTGGAGAAACACCCAGCTCCACCCACACCGGCCCCGGCGCCTTGCCTGTGCTGCCCATGTGGGCTGGAGGTCTCCATCTGCCCCCCTGGAGTCTCCATCTGCCCTGGTGTGGGGCAGGGGAGAATCAGGGTGGGAATTACCGCCCCCCCACCGGGGCATCAAGGTTCCCGGCCCCCTCTTCTGAAGACCCTGCTTGCGCACGCTGGCCTGCATCAGTCCCTCCCCTTGTCCCTGCAGACCTGGAGGTAGCAAAGGCTCCCACTCACTGTGTCGGTGCGACTGATTTCCCCATCCTGCTTAGCTCTCCATCAACAGCCCTGCACTTGCTCCTGGACGGGGTGTCCATCTCCTGCCAGGACCCCGACTGAGCAGTCCTTCGGATGGCTGGGCCCTGACCTTGCCCCCTCTCTGCTCCCCAGCTAGAATGAAGCAGCACTGCAGAGGGGCGCATCCCCCAGGAGTCCCAGGATTGGGTGGGGCTGGTCAGCCCCAAAGCTTGAATCTACCCTGGCAGACTATTCTCTGGTCTCTAGCTGCCATGAGGGCCCTGGGTCAGGAAGGGAGTCACTGGCCCCCCTCAGGTCAACAGATGGGACGGGACCAGAGAAAGAAGGGAGGGAGGAGCCGACCCCTGGCCATGTTGGAGTACAGCCTGAGAGTGGGAGGAGTGACCCCAGGGGGACCCCAGACCATGCTGACAGCACCACCGACACCAGCTGGTGCAACACAGCCTGGCTGGGGCAAAGGCTAAAAAGAAGGAAGGAGGAAAGGGGTATTACACCTTTCTCTTGGGGGAGGTGACAAATTCACCAGCAGCTGTCAGAGTGCCTGCCCCATCATACTTCTCCCGAGAGCCTCCGCCCCGAGTGGCTCTCTCCCCACCTCCTCCAACAGCCCTGGACCACCTGGCTGCTTCTCCTCCTCCCCCAGTCCCAGATCTGCTTCTCTGTCTTCACTCTCCAACAAGGCTCATAAAGCCGCCATGTACAGGCCTTTGACTCTCCCTGTTAGTTTTTCAGTTCTAAGTGAGAAGAATCCCAATCTAGCCTAGTTCAGGCAAAACCCATTATCTCTTAGCTCTTAGAATTCAAGGATGGACTGAACAACCAAATTGTGGGGGAAATGAAATGCAGCCAGGCCCAGACTATCAGGAACCAGAAACATGAGCACTTCTGGAACCCACTCTCAATCCGTGTGTGGGTGTGTGTCTGTGTCTGTGTCTGTACATGTGTGTGTCTGTACTCACACATGCCTCGTTCTCTCTCAGGGCTAACTGGCTTGCTCCAGGGGCACATGGTAGTCAACAGCTCCCAGGCTTTTTATGTTAAGCATTCTCTACCAGCGAAGGACCTCCACTCAAGTTTATAAATCCCAGAGAGAGAAATCACTGGCCTACATTGGCTTGCAGGCTCATCCCTACTCTGCCTGACTGTGAATGGGGGGCAGGGGAGTGGTTACACCATTAGGAACATGCCAGCTTCTGGGAGAGCCATGTTGTCCAGGAGTATGGGTGGGGTACCCAGACCCCACAGAGGTCTACCAGATGGATCCTTTGATAAGTGGTACTTTTTCAAGATGACCCTGCTCCCAGGGTCAGGCTTTATCAACTGTTCTGAGGGTCTCCATGTCCACCTGAAGAATGATTACTCCCCTTACTCCCCTCCCTCTTTGGGGAGAGCACAAAAGTGATAGAAAGACAAGACAAATACTGGGTATGACTCATAAATAAGAGAAGTAGAACACTTGACTCCTCTGGTGAGGCACAGCAAATCGTTTCATTTTACAAATAATTTCAGAATAAGCGGCATATTTAATGCTAAGTGATAGCCCACTGATTTCAAGTAATTTCCTACAGTTCTGGGCTAATGAATGGTTTGAAGTGCCTTTTAGGATTTCCTGATACAAGACTTCGTTTGTTGCATCCTATCTATAGTTGCCAGTCTCCAAGATGGGGACTGTAATGACCCTTGCCTCCTGTTATTCATGCTCTGGAGAAGTCTGTCTCCATACTGGAAAGAGCTAACATGTGTAAACATCATAATATTGGAGATAGGACAGTATGGAACCTCTGAGGCTGGTCATAACAGACACTGCAGCTTCTAGCATGCCGTCTTGAATCTGCTCTGGGGAAAGCCAGCCATGTGATAAGGACACTCAAGCTGTCCCGTGCGGAGGTTCACATGGAAAACAACTGGGACCTCCAACCAACAGCCACCATTCACCTGCCAGCCAAGTGCACACACTTGGAAACAGGCCTCATTCAAGGCTTGATCTCATTCAATGACTAAAGCCCCAGCCAACGTCTTCATAGAACCTTTTAAGAAACCCAGAGCCAGTAGCATCTCAGTAAATCATCCCAAAACTCTTGACCCACAAAAGCCATGAGATAGGTGTTTCTTATTGGTTCAAGCTGCTCCATTTTGAGGTAATTTCTTACACAGCAATAGGTAACAAATGCTTATGTATCTGAACTCATAGCTAGTATCGCTTACTTCATTAAAAGCTCTCTTCATTTATTCATTTTTCGATCCTTCACTTAATCAGAAAGCAAGTTCCATGAGGGCAGAAACTTTCCTCTCCTCCTCAGTGTATAGTCTCCGACTGCTCCAGAGGATGATATACCACAGACATCCAGGAAATAAGTGCTAAACAGCTGGTTGGGTATCTGCCAAATCTCCCCTAACCCCCAAGAGAAGAGACCTGAAAACTTTTAGTCACGCCCAAGTGAGGGGACAGGAGGGTTCCAAATGAGCTGGGATGCCACCAAGGCTCCCACAAAACAGGGGAGAGAAGAAGTACATCAGTCTTGAAGAAGTCTGTGGAAAGGCCCTACTGGCCTGTGGAGGTTGACACTGGAGCCCCTTCTGGTTCCCTGACCAGGTGAGCAAATCCTCTTTGAGGCCAGATCAAGTCACAGCTTTGACTTTGGTCACTGACTCCATTTCTCTGTGGGAAGGGCAATGAGGGAGTCCGTCTCAGCCTCCCAAGAGGCCCTTGACAACTAAGACGGAGGGATGCCTAACCCCTGCAGCCTGCTGAATGGCACACAGCAGATCTGCCGCCCGCACCCCCCATCACCCAGGCCCTGCTTTAAAACTGCCACGGGTCTCCTGCTTGACGGGAGAAACTCAGACATTAGGACTGTGCAGGACAGCAGCGTTTCCTGGGGACTACGTCAGAGCCTGACGAGGACGGGTTATTTTTAATAAACCCCACTTGGTAGAAATTCAACGCAGAGGTGGGAACGGTGTGGATGGCGCCGTCTGAGCCAAGGAGCACCGGGGCTGTATGCTGCCTCCTCGGAGTTCCAGCCAGGATGGAAGGAAAAAACATATTTCAGACGAGGGCTGCGCCAGCCCTGGAAAACTCAATAAAGTCTTCCTGCGTAAAAGAGGTGTTCCGAAGGCTGGTCCTCTGACATCAAGATGGGTGATGAAAAGGCCCTGCTAGCTCCCAGAGATGCGGCAAAACGCGAGGGGCGGGCCCGGCCTCTGTGAGTGGCGGCCGCGTTAAGGCGAATGTAAAGAACATTTGTCGCATCAACACGGGGAGCCAGACTCACATTTCCTTTCCAGAAAAAAAGCTCTTGGTACTGGCCCAGCAAAAGGGAGCGTCTGCACGACTAGAATGAAAATGGGCATCCATTGGATTTTTTTTTCTTCTTCTCCTCAAACTGACTATAAGCGTCTAACAAGACACGTGGCTGGAAAATTCCACCGGCTCCTGGGTTTAGCCTTGCCCTGCTCTGCCTCATCAACTCTCTAGACGAGTCTTAAAGCTGCTGATGCCTCATCTTTTCCAAATGGGGAGCAGCCTTGGTTCAGGGCTCGGTCTTTGGTCCTCATCTCTCCTTCCACGTTCATCTCTTTGGTCAGCTCACCAGCCCACGGCCCTAAATACCAGCTCTGTGTTGACAGCTCTCAATCTTCCATCTCCAGCCCAGACCTTTCTTGCAGACGCCAGACATGAACATCCATCTCCCTCCAATCATCTCCACTTGGATGTCCGAGAGACCCTCCAGGGGAGCGTGCCTAAAATGGAGCTCCTGGTCTTCCCCCAAACACACCTCCCACAGCCTGTCTCTTACTTCATCCTTCCATCTGCTCAGGTCAACACTTTGAAGTCATCCATAACTCTTCTGTCTCACCCACAATGCATCCAAAAATACTCTTAACTTTGCTTCCAAAACATGCCCCAAATTCAGCCACTCTCAACACTGCCAAATGCTTCCATGCCGGCGTGAACAGCCATCAGCCCTCACCTGGACTGCTAGAGTAGCCTCCTATCAGAGCTCCTGCACCCACACTTTCTCCTCCAACACAGGAGCCAGAGGGATCCCTAAGAAACCGAAGTCAGGCCATGCCACTGCTCTGTTCAAAGCCCTCCAGTGGCTCCCCATTTCACTCAAAGTCAAAGTTCTTTAATGGCACGAGGTCTTGCATAATCAACAACTTCTCTGCCCTTGCTCCCTCCATTCCAGCCACAGATGTCGGGCCTGTAGGACTTTGCACTGGCTGTTCCCCTGCCTGCCTTGCTCTCCCCCCATGTACTCCCCTGGCGAGCTCCCAGAGGGGTTCAGCCCCACCCAGAGCCAGGATTGCTCCTTCGGTCTGTCTGTAGAGGCCCATGCCCGACACCATTCTGCCAGCACAGCCCAATAATGAGGCTCAAGTGCATGTTGGAGCCAGCACCTGGAGCAGAAGGCACAGCAGGGAGGGGTGGCTGGGGAAGGCTTCTGAGAGTAGAATATGAGAGAAGAAGGAAGAAGCAGGCATTCTCCTGAGGGGTACGTGGGGGCATTTCGGGTATCAGGAGTGAGGCAGCCAGGGCCAAGAGGCTTCAGTCTTGGTGGTGGCAAGTTAGAAAATGCAGGGCTCAAGAAAGACCCAGGTGAAGGTCAAGGATGAATAGTGCAGGAGGGGGCCTGGCAGTGGAAGGCCTGGTATTCAGCTTCAGAGCTTGGACTCTATACTGGATGTCAATGCTTCCCAACCCTGGATACACAGTACAGTCATGGGCAACTTGAAAAATGCCATTGTCTATTAGAAATCAGGGTCAATCCATGGGTAATGAGCAAACTGTGGTCTTCAAGTACCAAACTGTGGTCTCCAAGTACCATTTCCCAGTAAAGGAACCAGGGCTCCTTGGATATACAATGGACTCTGGATCTAGGGTGGAAAAGATACAAGATGAGGTGTAACATCACGTCCTACCAGATAGCAAAGAGCTGCCCATGACTAATTGGGTCCTCGCAAGGGCTGAGAATCCAACCTGATGGCCAACGATGAGATCATGGAGCATCAATAAGGATAATGACCACCACACATCGAAATGCATCCATGTGTAAATCCACACCTTTAAAACAAATTGGTTACTACTATTGGAAAGTGCTGGTGAACCGATCCGGTACTTAGAAAATATAAATACAGGGAAAGAATGAAGCAACTCTTCCATGAACTTTATCACTGGGTAACCAAACAGTAATCAAAAAGAAGTGCCCCAATTAGCAAATGAAAAAGGAATGACAAAATGAGAATTGTCACCGCCGGGCTGCAACCCCGACTTAATCAACACATTTGGGCACTGCCTAAATCAGCAGCCATCTCTAACGGAGAGACAAGCAGGGAGTAATGTCCCTTGATGGAAGAACAAGAAACACTTATGAAGTCACCCTGCCCCTGCCAAAAACAAACAAAAAACAAAAAAACTGAAACTGAATTTGGTCAAGTTTCTTGATTCAATGAGCAATTTGCAAGTCATTCAGAGAAACCCATTACATGACACATGGGGTGACAGAGCAGAATTCAGACTACAGGACACTCTTGTGGATGAACAAGGAGAGATGGTTATAACGTGTTAAAACATGCATTTACAAAAGTAGGGGAACGTTGGACATTTAAACACTAATATTTGATGATAATTACTTTTTTTAGAGCTGCACGAACGGTGAAGGATGCATGTATTGCTCTCTGACTTTACCTTTTACAGTTTGAAATTATGAGAAGTTATGAAACTACTAGCCCCCAACCCCTCTGAGATTCAAATTAATGAGTCTGGGCTTCAGCTCAGGCACCAGTAATCTTTAAGTCTCCCCAGGTGTTTTTATTACTCAGCCAAGGTTGAAAACTCTTGTAGTCACCATGTGAGACATGCTGAGAACCTCCACTAAAACCAAGACAGAGGCTATGGAGGGAAACTGGTCTGCGAGGGCTCAAGGAATCAAGCATATGGTCTTGAATTAGATGGGGGAAGAGATGAGGAAGAGGAAGGGGTCAAGGACATTGCAAAGATTTCAGGCTTGGGTGACTATGGGTGCTGGTCACTGGATTCGGGAACATGTCAGGCCTGGTAGGTTTGGGGATCTAGGGGAAGGTGACTGCTGGTGGAGACACTCAGTGGGCAGTTTGGTTTGTAAACCCAGAGATCCACACTGAGACCCTGAAGCGGACACAGAATCCTTGGCCTCACAGGACTGTCCCCCAAACCGAGACAGAGGTCAGGATGGCTACAGCCAAGGATGGCATTAAGGCCTCTAGGAAACAGCAGCATCTTGGTCCCCTGCCCTGGGAAGGGCACCTGGAAACACCCCATTCCTTTCATGACTGGTTTCCATTCCTTGCCCTCCCACCCACTGTCCACCTTCCTTGGACAGACACCCAGAAGGCGGTCTGCCAGGCTGAGGGGCCCTGCCTTCCTGCACAAGTGCTGAGGAATTCCTGCACAGTCCTACTTCCTGTCCTAACAGCCCATGCAGATCAAGCACCGTTCGCTAAACAAATCGATGACTGGTGAATCTGAAGGAAGTCTGCACCCGGCATCAACCACGGCCACACATGCCAGCAGCCTCTGGAGCCAGCAACTGTCAGAATGGCCTAAAACAGCCAACACATGTTCATTATACAAACATTTACTTAAAACCTGTATGTGCCATGCTCTGTGCTAGGCAGGAATGAATGGGAAGCCTAGGGTCCTGCCTCAGGGAACTTGCACTCTAGCGGAAAAGTAGACAGTAAATTAGTACACAAACACAAGCTTCGGAATTCTAGAAAATGGGTTTTCAGCTAGGAGAAGGGACCAAGGAATCCAAGTGTTACCTTGGGGTGTTACCCAACTTCCCCAGGCGCTACCTCGCATACTAATCCAGGCTCCCAGAATCAGAGAAGTGACAGGCTTCCCTTTAAAGCAGCAGGAACTGAGGCCCAGAGAGGGAGGCGGCCCCTCCATGGCCACCCAGCGGGGGTAGACTTGCAGACAAGTCAGCTTTCTCAAAGTCTGCACTGGAAATTTCTTGAGCAACAATTTCATTCTTCACTCTTCTAAATGATATGGTCTATTTTTTCCTCTGGACAAAAACAATCACTGATCACAGAGGACCAAAGGCCTCTCCAGGAGCAGGACTTACCACTGAGTCCAGGAACTGAATGTAACACTCCAGCCCAGGTCTGGTTTCGCAGAACTGCCGGAAAAGCAGTCTCCCAATTGGCTGCTTGTCACATAAACTGCAGTAATCTCTGTCTGGAAACAAGAAAAGAAAAATGTGGTGAGATGCAGGAGAGAATCAGGCAGGGCTGTCCAGTCAACCTACACCTGGATCCAGAGCCCCAGGGGATGGAGCAAGATGACTGGCAAACTCTCAGGACCCCTTATTTATCTCCAAGCCGTGCAGACTCAGAGGGGACAAGGGCGGTTTAGAGGAAGGCCTCTAAATTGATGCCCCAACCTCTAGTTCTTAGCCCACTCCCCCTTTCCGATGCCCTGACTCCTGTATGCCAGGTGCCAGCAGTTCTGGGGACGGTGACTTTATCCCCTGGATGGCTGATCACCATGTCACATCACCCACTTAGTGACTAGATAACGGTGGCAGGCGTGTAACCCAAGCCAGTTCCAGTTGGAGTGGACCACAGACTGTGCTTGGGCACGCTGAGCAGAAATGCTCTCTCTTCCTCTGGGGGCTGAGGTGCACGGGTGTGAGGCCAAGGTCGGCTGCAGTGCCCTTGACACTGCAAGGGAAGCTGCTATGATGACGAGGCTCACACACAGAGGGGGTCCGAGCTGGGAAAATGACAAAAAGTAAAGTTGGCATCCTCGCAGTGTCATGAATCTCTGGATCAAGCCATGCCTGCAGCTCAAACCACATCTGAAAACTTTATTTATGAGCTTTGTTTGGGGCAGTTTGAAAAGATTTAAAAATTACTCGTAATTCAAAGCACTTCAAATTATGAAAACCCTGCATTTTCCAACTGAGGAGCTAGAGGCATGGAAACAAGAACTGACCAGCCCTCAGCCACACAGCAGCCAAGAGAGTTCCAAAAAGGAAATGTAGCACAAGACTCCAAGCCTGGAGGCCTGGAGACCAGGTGCTGGCCAATGACTTGCTATGTGACTTCAAGTAACTCACTTGCTCTCTCTGGGCTTCAGTCTTCCTCTGGACAATAAAGGCGCCTGTTGGAGGTAAGACGATGTGGTGGTGGTGAGGGGGCCGAGTGGTACGTTCTGGCTCTCCTGCGATGATGCTAAAGCCTCTGCAGGAGGTTTCTCTGGCCAGAAAGATGCTCAATGGACTGACTGAGTCATGTTACCTCAGACCCTCTCGAGCCCTGATCACTGGACCTTTGTGTAGCTGCACTAGAAACAGTCAGCTGTCCTCATGGGCAAACCGGGAGGAGGGTGAATTAGACTTCAGGAGAGCTATCAGAACAAAAGGAATGACTATATCCTCACCCACTGCAGAGGAGGAACAAGGACAATCATCCCGGAGATGAGGTTTCTCTGAAGCTAAGGAACACAACAAGGAGAGATGAACACAACCATCATGTCCACTCGCTTTCACACCTGACGAGTTTATCCCCAGAAAGTAAAGCTGCGACTTGTAGGGAGGGTGGTGGCTGTGAGCATGGGCTCTGGAGCTAAACCGCCTGGGTTCAAACACCAGCTCACCATGGGCTTGTGTGTCCTGAGGCATCTGACTTAACACCTACATCCCTCAGTCTCCTCATCTGTGAACTGGGGACACTAACCACACCTATCACCTAGGATTGTCCTGAGGATTAAATAAGACAATGCATAGAAAAGACTCAGAACAGAACCTAACATATAGAAAATGCTGACTAAACACTACCTGCTGTCATTGAGTTGGTGAGTCTCTTTGTCTCCACCTCCATTCCTTCAAGGAATCTCCGTTCCCTGAGATCGTAAAAATCCAGCCCTAGGCTCTAAGGGAGCCTCACAATGGGCACGTGACCCAGTTCTAGCCAACCAGAGCCTTCACCTCTCAGTCCCATGATAGGGTGAAGGATGGGCACATGATTCAGCTTTAGCCAATCAGAGGTCCCTGTTTTTATCACAGTGATAGGTTCAGAAACAGACATGTGACTTGGCCCCAGCCAATCAGGGCTCCCTCTGTCTCCAGGCCACAATGATAGGTTCAAAGCACATGACCTGAGTGGGTAAGAGTCTTCTCGAAGTTAAGGGAGAGATGCCTGCTTTTCCCTGGGATGCCAAGCCCTTAGGGCCAGTCAGCTAAGTGCTGCCACAACTGTCTTTCCCACCAGGCAGTGAGAAGCCACAGAGAATGAAACAGGGGAAGGTGGAGCTGAATGCAGAAGAAAGGAACCCGGTGCTGCCAACATCACAGGAGCCCCTGAAGCCAGCCTGACCGAGGCCAGCCTGATGCCTGCACATTCATTTACCCAACAGAGCGCTGAAGTCAGCTGGCGTTGGGTTTTTGTCTACTGCAACTCAACCAGCAAGTGACTAGGCATCCAGGCTGGAGAGATTTACTGCCCATTTCTCCTCTCATGGGTAAACGGCCTGAGGGCAGCAACTTTCTGTGGGGATTCACCAGTTCTAAGTACAGTGTGTCTAAGATGGCACTCAAACATTTCTCACTCTCTCCCGAATGGATACTTTGATCAACATGGATAGCCGCCTTCAAGTTTCCCTCTTGCTCCCCTCCTCAAGTGGTTTGGGGGCTGAAACTAGCCTTGGAGTGTTGCCCTAACTCGGTTACCTTTCCACGCACAGATGGTTCACAAATAGCCATTCCAACGGACATTTAACCCACCTCAGTGGGGGCCAGAATCGGTGGCGTTGTGGGCGGGGGGGGGGCAGTGGGATGCAGTCCCAGCCCTCAGGGAGCTTGGATTCCGTTGGAAAGGGTGGAGTGTGTGGGTGAGCAGACAAGATCCCAAGTGACGGTAATAAAATGTCAAGTTAGATGAGCGTTATCGTCAGCCCCAGCAGGGAATCTGGGAGGAGGGAGCTGGGAGGGTGACACGTCTGGAGCCGGCACCTGTTAGCGTGATGCCCTGCAGATACAGCCTGCATTCTCTCTGCCTCCCACTCGACCTGATTCCCCCCACCCCCAAGGTGAGGAAGACAAACTTCCTCACCCTTTCCCAATCAGCTGAACCTCCCCAGCACAAGCACGGAATGGAAGTACACTACCTAGTGTCAGCCCCCAGTTTTATTCATTTATGGCAGACAGAACCACACTGCTTATGTGATCTGAGCAATGTGCCCTTCCCCATTTACAAAAGCAATTAAGAGATTTCATGTACCATATTGTGATTCCTTAAGGGTTCATCTGACAGGATTTTTTTTCTCCATATGGCATTTGCTGTCAGTATGGAAACAAGGCCGTTATAAACTCACAGCACAGTAAACACCACGTGATTCCAACACAAGCTGTCAGCACCTCAGTCCTGTGCCTCTCCCAGCTGTACACAGGATCCCAGGCAAGAAAGCCACTCACTGGGAGCCCAGAAAGAGATAAAAGAATCTAATCATCTATTTGGATTCTTTTCTTGGGCTTATATAAAGATAAATGGGCCTATCTTCTGAGGAAGCATCGCCACTGCCACCAACAAAATCAGAGTGCGACGTTTGCAGTTCCTTTAGAAATGAAGAACAAGGGCACAGAAGGGAGACTGTGAATTTGGAAATTGATCAGTGTGACGGGAGGAGATGTAAATTGCCAAGTGCAAACCCAAGGTGTGGGTCGCTTCTACAAAGTGAGATGACACAAGTTGGAAGTGTGGGGAGGTCTGTAATACATCTTCAGAGCGGACCCTTTCTTCTTGGTTTCTACAGAAGCCTTCCCGTCATTTAAACCCAGCTTGCAGGGCCCTGCCCACACCCCTCTCTGAAATGCAATCTGTTGGGTGTGGTGGGGAGGGCCGTCCATGAAAGAAGGGCAGAGCTTTTTCTGTCTCTGACTCTCTCTCTCTCAGGCCAGGAGAACCCTGGGATGTTACGCACACAGCTGTGCATGCGCTCTCCACACATATACACACCAGCTCTTCTAGAACATGAGAATCCCGCTTTGGGCTACATGATTCATTGGCCCTTCCTCCAAGCCAGAAAGAAGCTGTCATTATATAAGTTATGAGGGGGAATCAGGCTCCTCTATCTCAAGTATCCACCAATCATGTAATTATTTTACTTTTGTGGGTCCTTCATTTAACGAACTGTCTTCTAATGTCTCCTGATTTTCTATATAAGAAGTTTCCTTCAACTTTAAGACTCTCTTCTTGAATTCAACACCTGGTGGGGGGGATGGATGAGTGGGAGGAAGCACACCTTATATTTACTGGCAGGTTAAAGATCCAGTAACAGGCTTAGAGTTAACAGTTGGTGGTCAATTAGGACCAAGAATGGGGGTGTGGCCTTTGTCATGTGATGTTTGACCTTGGCCGTGGTGATAGAGGTCTAGAGGACATGGCAAACCGAAGCATATTTAGACAAAGGTGACTGGAAATGGGGAAGGGTCTATGAAGCCCCTTATAAGCTCTAGGACACTGAGTTGTGATCTTGATCAAAAGGAAGAGTGCCCCAAGGAGGGGTTGGGTTCACTGTGCACACAGGACCATCATGGGAGGTAACATGTTGCAAAGGCAGGCTGGGCCCAGGAAATAGCGGGCTCTAAGGCCAAGAGACTGGATGGATTCAGTGTCCTATCAGGGACCAGTGAGTTTAGAGCACATGTGATTCAAGTAGAGTCCACAGAAAGGTGGATGACAATGGGGTGGGGAGCAGAAAGCCTGAGACATGACCAGAGGAGGTCAGTGGTTGGGGAGCCATTGATGTATGGGTAGGGAGGACACAGTCCCTGTGGTAGGAATCTTGCTTTGGTGATGAGCTGGACTGAACCGACTTTAAGAAAACCACATGTGTCATGAAAAAGTACTCAACATCACTCAGCATCAGGGAAATACAAATCAAAACCACAGTGAGATACCACCTCACACCAGTCAGAATGGCCAAAATTAACAAGTCAGGAAACGACAGATGTTGGCAAGGATGTGGAGAAAGGGGAACCCTCCTACACTGTTGGTGGGAATGCAAGCTGGTGCAGCCACTCTGGAGGTTGAAAATAGAGCTACCCCACAACCCAGCAATCACACTACTGGGTATTTACCCTAAAGATACAAAGGTAGCAATCCAAAGGGACACGTGCACCTGAATGTTTATAGCAGCAATGTCCACAATAGTCAAACTAGGGAAAGAACCTAGATGTCCATCAACAGATGAATGGATAAAGAAGATGTGGTATATATACACAATGGAATACTATGCAGCCATCAAAAGAAATGAACTCTTGCCATTTGCAACAACGATGGAACTAGAGGGTATTATGCTAAGCAAAATAAGTCAATCAGAGAAAGACAATTATCACATGCTCTCTCTGAGGAATTTGAGAGTCAGGACGGGGGATCGTGGGGGGTAGAGAGGGAAAAAATGAAACAAGATGGGATCGGGATGGAGACAAACCATAAGAGACTCTTAATCTCACACAAAAAACTGAGGGTTACTGGGGGTTGGGGGGTAGGGATAGGGTGGCTGGGTTATGGACATTGGGGAGGTTTTGTGCTATGGTCAGTGCTGTGAAAGGTGTAAGCCTGATGATTCACAGAGCTGTACCCCTGGGGCAAATAATACATTATATGTTAATTTAAAAAAAAAGAAAAAGATAACCACATGTGTCATTGGTGTCTTCAAGGGCTTGGCACCTCCCCAGCATGCCCATGAACAGGAAGGCAGGATCACCACACTTTCCTCTAACACTGAACTGAATTCTAACCGTGCCTTCAGACAAAACCATTTCTTTCCAGGAGCTAGTCCCTTTAGCAAATTGCTGAACCCCTAATGGGCACTGTGTTCTGGGCCTTGTTAGGAGCATCCCTTAGAGCAGACAAGGCACCACAGACTTTACCTTTGTCCCAAGCAGTCTGCTTAGTAGTCAAGGCAGGAAGGAGGCATGTTCACAGACAAGGGCTAGTTTCATGGACATGAAACAAGACTGCATAAGGCAGGCCTGCTGGGAATGGTCAGGAAGGTGTCTCGGCATAGATGGCATAGAATGCTCTGTTGATTCTGGGCCCATGGCAGGGGTAGTACCCATGAGAGAGCACCCTGGAGCATGGAATGGGAGTTGACCATCTTGCTAACAGACAGCAATGCCAGCAGAGGCCAGGTGCTGGGGAAGAAGAAGCAGAAGGTCAAAGCCTGAGAAACGGGGCCAGAAGTTGGGGGGGAAGGGCAAGGAGAAGCTATAGTGAAGAGGTGAGTCTCCACGTGAGAAGCCAGGAAGGCCAGGAGGGCACGGCCAAGCATGGCGGAAGGTGTGTTTCGGGCAAGAATTCAGGGCAAGTCTGTGACCACTGCAGGGAGCAAGTGAGTAGACCTTCAAGAATGGCCTAAAGTATTCAGAAGTTCCTCAAAAAATTACAAATAGAATGACCAGAGGACCCAGCGTTACCACTTTTAGATATTTATCTAAAAGAACAGAAACCAAGATTTCAGAGCTCCACGCTCTCTGTACTCCATGCTCACTGGGACATTCTTCATAAGAGCCAAGATGTGGAAACAATCTCTTGGTTCATGGACAAACAGATGGGTCTTTTAAATGTGGCATATACATACCATGGAATATTATTCAGCCTTAAAAAGGAAGGAAATCCTGCCCCACGTGACAACATGAAAGGACCTTGAGGTGCTAAGTGAAATAAGCCCACCATAGAAGGACAAATACTTCATGATTCCACTTCTGTGAGGTATCTAAAATACACAAACTCTTAGAAACAAGGGTAAAATGGTGGTTTCCAGGGGCTAGGGTAGGGGGCACTGGGGAGAGGTTGTTGTTGATGGGTATACAGTTTTAGTCCTGCAAGACGATTAAATTCTAGAGCTCTGCTGTACCACATCATGCCTATAGTTAACGACACTGTATTGTGCACTTAAAATTTTAAGAGGGTAGATCTCATGTTAAATGTTCTTACAATAATTTTTTAAAGAGAGGACAGCTGAAAAAAATAAACAGAGAAAGTGATAGTTGCTTGGGGATGGGAGGTGAGGCAAGAAGGGACAGGAATCAGAATGTAGTGTTAACTGAGGGTGTCAGCAAATAAATTTACTTGGCAATGAACATAACTGCCTGGGAAGACACAGGCAAGCATGCAGGCACACACATATAGATATGCTACAGGCATGTCCTGAAGGTCTAGGCACAGCAAAGTCACTTTCAATTTTACCCTACACAGGTCAGGCACGATGCTTACCAAATTACAAGACAAGGGCCCTGTCCTCACCACTGCCCCCTCATGGTGTTGGGTGCTGTGCTGAGAGCCTCTCCTTGTCTCCCAGCCTGTTCGCATGAGAAGCCACTCATGGTCCCACTACCTCAGGTCTACTGGAAAGGATACGAGCTATAGACTAAATGTTTGTGTCTCCCCAAATTCATATACATAAACCTAATCCCCATTGTGATGGTCACTGAAGGCAGGGCCTTTGGGGGTGATTAGGTCATGGGGGTAGAGCCCTCATGAGTGGGATTCGTGCCCTTATAAAAGAGATTCCTGAGAGCCCCCTCACCCCTCCTGTCAGGTGAGGACACAGTGAGAAGATGGTCGTTTATGAACCAGAAGGCAGGCTCTCACCAGACAGCAAATCTGCCAGCACCTTGATTTTGGACTCCCAGCGTCCAGAACTGTGAGGAATACATATCCATTGATCAAAATACCCAGTCTGTGGTATTCTGTTAGAGCAGCCAGAGTGGATTAATTTGCCCCATAGTCTTGGGCAAGGCTCCTGACCAGGGGCCCGGCTGCCTCACGTCTCCCACAGGCAGGCACTCCGGGGGAGGCCGCCCATGGCCGCCGTGGATTAGCCCCACAGGAGAGCGCCTGCCCGGTCTCTGCACTCAGCAGGCCCCACGTAAGCTGTGGCCCCTAGGCCAGATCGTCGCTCCTCTAGAAGATGCAAGAAATCTTTCACTTCTCTGAAGGTTCAGAAAGAACATGGGAGGTAGCCGGTGAAGGGGACTTGACTCCACAACACCAAAGAAGGCAAAAGCCGCCCTTCCTGTGGCTGAGCCATGGACTCCCAGCTTGGAGAGGCCAGGGGCCGGGGCTCTGCCGGCCTCCTCTGCTTCCCTGGGAGTCTCCCTGTCACAGAGAAGCCACTTGTCCCCACAGCACATGGCTGAGGTTAGACTCTCACAACCCAGTCAATTCCTCCAAGACTCCTAACCCCCGGTGGACTCAGAAACAGGAATGTTATCAATAGTGAAGAGAAATAAATGCTGTCACTGTTTTCATTCTTTTCGAGTGACATGAAACGGGAACATACTTTCTTAATTAAGAGCTGTGGTATGCGGACGCTTGGAGGGCAACCAGATTTTCCCAACCGAAGGCCAGAACACAGGCGGCGAGGACAGCGTGGCTCCCCTCAGAAGGCCACAAACCCAAGTGAGCGAGGCCGCCACCCCCTCCCCAGCGGCTGGGAGAGTTGGCATCTGTCCCTCTCAAGGAGGAGTCCTGGCTTGGGGGTGGGGTGTCGCTGACTGGAACCTGCTTGGGACTGATTTCATTGTTGCCCCAGGCACTCCTTGAACTGGGGCCAATGGAAATGCACGTTCCATTTCAGAAGTAAGAGCAAGAAAGGCGGCTTCCTGAGGAAATGGAAACGCTAACACGGCTAACACCGGAGCCCTTGGAAATGAAACCACATGTTTATTATACGTGGGGGTGGGGTGGGGGTCCAAAAGCAATTTCTGGAACCATCTTTCTACCAACTGGAGGTTTATATTAGTTTGTGTTGTTTCATTCTTATTTTATTTTATTTAACATTGTTTTTCCAAAGTACCAGGGGTGGGTGGTTGTTGTTGTTCTTTTTCTTTTGGTTTTCGGGGTTTTTTGGTTGTTTTTTCGAGGGGTGGGGAGGGGCTGATAGGTCCTAAGGCAATTTAGGAAAACAGATGTGAGGAGACTGGATTAGGCAGGGCCCATGAGCCCTTCACTTTGCCGTACTCCAGGTCTAAAACAATAAACAGAAAAGTGATTTGAAAACAGCTTTCTCTTAAAAATTTCTGCCAAAGCTGGAAAAAACAATCGAGCGTTTGCTCTAAGGAAAAAGCTCTCTGACGTTCGAAAGCCAAGATAGCATCACGGATAACGGCAATTCTTCACAGCCCACCTCTTGGAAGGAGCAAGGGAGGAGAGGGAAGCATTTGGTATTTGGTTAGCAACAGCTGAGTGAGCTCCTAGTGCTTCAAGAGAGATGTTTTCATGTGAAAAGAAAATGACATATGGCACATTACACAAACACACCCAAGCCAAGCCCCATCTTCCTGTGCCTTTTGTCCCCCTCATTCTGGTGTCGAGTTTTACTGAGAGTCTGGGAAAGAGCGGGGGGCTGAGCTGGACATGACACAGAGCATATGCTGTCACCGTGGGGCCCTCTGGGCAATAACGGGGCCCCAGAGTCAGGCAGTGACCTCTCCCTTATCCTCAAGGCCAAGAAAAGCAAACAATTTAGATATTCCCGTGCAGTGGTAATGAGACTAAGAATTGGGTGGGTAAGCGGAGGAGTGGGTGGCCTCAGTGGACCCGGGGAGACAGAGGTCCTGCAGGCAGTAGCTGGGATGAGTCGGGGGCTGAGATGAGACCCAGGTTCCAGGCCTGGCTCTTTTACCTGCCGTCACCAGATGAGAGGCCCGAACCCCTGCGCTCTGAGCCCGCTCCTACACTGAAAGCCCACTGCTCTGTGATGGGAAGCCTGCCTTCCATGCCAGCGCCAGGTGAGTGTGACAACCGAGAGCTGAGCAGAAGGGCACCTGCTCCGTCAGCAGTGCCTGCTCTGGAAAAGGCCAGGCAAGAAGGAGACACACCAATGTGTGGCCTCTGGTCCTTTCTATTTCTCTAGATTCTCGATATTTTTACAAATGAGGGAGATGCAACCATTCTAAAAACACAGCTGCAAAACCACTGAGACCAAGGAGGCCCTTGGAAGCAAAGGAGCTGTAGCCAGCAGACATGACCCCTTTTTAGGTGTGGGGCCTGGGTCACAAGTAGGTGCTCAGCACTCCATGTTCACGCCGAGTGGCCTGTGATGGAAACTTCTGGAGAGCCGGGGCCAGGCCTGAGGTGGCGCCAACCACTGGGACAGCTCCGTCAATGGTGCTCTCCCTTCTTGTGACCCAGCGCCCTCCATCGCTCCATTCTGCTCACAACCACCCCGAGGACGCGCTCCTCTACAGTCACAGTCTATCTACAAGCTTTTTCCTCCTTGAAAAGAATTTCCATGCAGATACAGGCAGTCTTGGAAACACCCAGGCCGACGGCACCAAATCTCTGGAGATGGTGTCAGTGGTGTTAAAGCTCTGAGGGTGACTCCAGCTCTGTGTTCGCTGTAGGTCCAGCTCCCCTTCCATCCCCAGTCCCCAGATCAGAGCCCAGCGGGAGCAGGAGCGCAGGTATAGGTGGTAACGAACCAATGATGGAACAAGTGAACGCATGAATCAATGTCATGTGGAGGCCAGTGGCTTCCCTGCGGGGGAGTAGAAGTCTCAGGCCCACACTCCCTTGACACACCCCCAATGCTGAATCTGCCAGAAATGAAGGTCTCCCTATGGCGACTAGATGACAGAGTTGTTCCTAGCGGGGCTTCAGTCCAAGGGAAACAAAGGGGCTCGGGTGCCCGGGCCCCAGGTGACACTGGCCATGCTGTGTGCTGCACTCGGAGGGGAAGTCCTGGTGGGTCCAGAGCCCCCAGACATGAGGTGGGCTTGAATGTGGGGCCCTGCCTGACTCACTGCTTTCCAGAAAGCTCGGCCAGGGCCATGGGAATGGGGCCAGGGGACTGGACTTTGCCTCCAGCTCCTCCTCTGATCCCTGCATGACCTCAGATCCGTCATTGTCCCTGGACCTTGGTTTCCCCTTCCACAAAATGAGCCTGATGAATGACAGGAGTGTCAGTGTCCCACCTCCCAACTTGGTAGTTCCCCAGGGAGGCTGTGAGGAGGCCGGTGGGGAGGGAGACACCACAGGGCATGGGGCCTTTCTCCAACATCAGAGCTCGAAGTGGAATACACAACCTTTGGAGTCCTTAAGCCCACAGAGCTGTCTTCCCACCCACAACTGCACTGTGGCCAGAGCAGGAACAGAGCAAGCATGAGTTTAAAGGTAGTACTTCCAGAAGGCCCAGGAAGGGTGCTGTCTGAGGGCCAGGAGCCCTGGCTTCCATAGCAGCCTGCTACAGTTTGCTTTGAAGCCCTAGGGTTGTTACTCCCCATCTCTGTGCCTCAGTCTCTCTCGAGTGCTCTTCCAGTTTACCATTAGATAGCAATGCCTGACCCAGCCTCACTGTGAGCTGCCGTGGCCTGGGAGGTGTGGGGGCTCTGAAGCCTCAGCGGCTGGGCCATCCAGGGCCCCCGGGGACTGCCTTCACCTGGAGCTATGAGCTAATGAAGCAAAAGCCACAGGAGGGCGGGGCCAGGAAGTGGCGGGGCCAGCACAGGCCAAGGCAAACAGCAGCCTCTGCGCAGAGAGGCGGCCCTGCTTCTTCCTGGGCCATAGGCCAGGGCCCAGTGAGGCTCACAGCTGTGCTGGCCAAAGGCACTTGAGAAATGAATACCCGGGAAGGTGAAGGCCACTGATGATCTCCCGAAGGTCCAGGTCTCAGGGCCTGAAGACCCCAGCTCCACGGAGCCCAGCAGGGACTCAGCCAACCTTAGTCTGTGCACTCCTGGGGCAGGAAGCACTTCCCCTGCAAAGTGTCCAGTGCTCTTTATCAGCATCACGTTAAGAGTCCATTCTTATTTTGAAACCGGACCTGTCCTTCTGTAGGACCTGCTCCTCGGTCCTCCTTCTTGGGATACAGAGGACAGATGTTAGGTGGCAGGTATTCTCTGCTCCCGGCCTCTGGTTTCCCTCTGGTTTCCCCCAGCTGCTTCCTCATGATTTCTAGAGTGCCAGCCACCTGACACACCCCAACTCTGTTTCCCCGAGGAACGGAGCTGGGAGGTCTTGGCCTGCTGCAAACTGATCCAAGTGTTTGGT
Source organism: Ailurus styani (assembly GCA_002007465.1). Classification (NCBI taxonomy): domain Eukaryota; kingdom Metazoa; phylum Chordata; class Mammalia; order Carnivora; family Ailuridae; genus Ailurus; species Ailurus styani. The sequence continues at coordinate 11,331,563 of LNAC01000001.1, forward strand.
TATTAAATGTGAGACCATGTCAACAACTCCCATCAAGCCATCTTTGCCTAAGTGAGCCCCAGACCCAAGAAGGGCTACCGTGGGGGAGACGGGCATGTTCGCGGGCATAGAGTTCTCCCAATGCCCGTGTTCCAGACAAGAGATGGGAGAGGTACGTTGCTTCTGCAGGAACAGAGAAAGCTGGAGTCTCGATTCAGACTTTGCTCAGCTGAGTTATAGCTCAGGGGTGTCTGGATTTTAGATATGGATTTTTATAGCATTTGGCAGAGCTAGTTTTCATAAAGAGATGACCTTTGGGCCAGTGGCTTTTCCACTTTGCACCTGATATATAGTGATAATCATAGGAACAGTAGGAACTAACATGAATGGGGCGCTTGCTGTATACCAGGGCCCTTGCTAGGCATTTTACATGCTTGTCTCTTGCAGGCCTCAGAATAGGCCTATGAAAAGGATGCTATGATCAGCCTGTTTTCAGATGAGGCCAAACAATGAGGCACTGAGAAGGATTAGCACCAGGCCACAGAGCAGCAAATGACAGAGATAGGATCTGAACTCAGCGACTCCTGATACTAGAACAACTGTTCTGGAACTTTCAGCTTCTAGGGATCCACAGCAGCAGCAGGCAAGGACCTGGGACCCTGAGAGGTGGAGGACATCTCATCAATGACACCATCTGGCGACCTCTGGGGCCCCAAGGGGGAGGGCACACCCTGTAACATAGACATACCCATGGCCAGTGGTCATTCCACTTCCGTGGACCCAGGGCAGCTGTGCACACTGTACCTGGGAGCTCCAGCCACATACTAAGGACTAGAAAAGCCATGACAACTCAGTGGCTGGCGATTAGCTGGACAGTTACACTCTGCAGGCTGGGCCAGCACAGGAGAATCATTTGGAATACCCTCTCTCCCCTCCTCCTCCTCCAGGACACCTGACCCGAGTGTGCTATCCCCTCCATGGCTCTGAGCTCCTGCAGCTCCGAGGCCTGCGGCACACCTGTGATCCCGTAACTTCTGTGCTGTCTCATTCCTCTGGCTGCTGTCCTCAGACTTGGCCTTGGCTCCTCAGCCGAGCTGAAAATTCTCTCTCCAGTGCTACCCCCTCTGCACCCTCTGTAGAGTCTGGGACAGTGTGGACACTATGAGGTCACCAACAAATATACGACTGATTAAAGCAGGAGCAGCCATGAGAAAAGTTATTCACTAGGATCCTGTTTACACTTCTTTTGTCAAAACAAATTCTTTGCTCCTTGAAGATACAAGTCTTAAAGTCCTTGGTGTCTAGAAGTAAATGCTTGGCTTTTAACAGGGGGTTGGAACTGCATTTCATAGCACATTCCTGGGCTGGGACCTACATGGAGGCAAGCCCTTCAGCCAATAGGACAGAAGTCCAAGCAGGGCTGGACCCAAGCTGGAGCAGGCAGAGCCCAGGCTGCCCGGCTCCCGGAGAACCCCAGCACCTAGCACGGAGCCTGGCGTGGAGTTAGCACACGATAACATGACGAGTGAATGAATAGAATATATTAACGACCTAACTCGCCCATTTGCTTGCTCTTGGTGATAGTCAACGTACTTGTTTCCAAGTTCTTCCCTGTGCTGGGTCAAGCCCATGAATGGGTCTATGGGTCTGCCCCATGGGAAATGAAGTCCCTTTCCAGCACGGACATCGCCCCCAACTTCACCACGCAATAATATCACAGCTGGAGAAAGGACATGTCGCAGAGCATGGACCGAGACCTAGCAGAAAACCTGAAGGAAAGCCAGTCAGACACCTTCCCCCCACCAAGATGGGGAAACTGAGGCCCAGGTGGGGAAAGGGTCTCATCTTATTCATCACTCCAGGACTGGCTCAGCTGCCTCAGTCGCTCGCAGGCCCTGGAATAGTGTCAACAGGGAGCAAAAGTCCTGTAGTAAAACTCAGACTCCCACCCAAAGTCCCCACCCC